>VDFB02057775.1:16469-192555 GCA_007258455.2 Sequoia sempervirens
ATCGCAACTTACTAAAAATAGCAAGTCTGGAAAACTGATGAAAATGCATGTTATACCATTATGAAGCCCTTTGGAAACCCAGAAAGACCCAGAGATCATTCTGCAAAACTCCCACATACAAACCCCTAAATCCACAAAAGAAACTTCCTAGGAAATAGTAAACCCTAAGTTCCACTTCTGACTAGCCTACAGGCCTTTAGGATAGGCTAACAGTCAATTGATGTGACTACTGTTGAGAAGGGGACATTACAAGCTGCAAATGTTAGTTTCACATAACCTTTATGAGATAAACTATGTTAAAATAGTATGTAGAATCCATAAGGCAAAATAATAACAAAGAATGCACACAAGATAAATTTATGTGTACCTTGAGAAACCCTTTTAGCAAAAAATCAAATGTTAGTTTCACATAACCTTTATGAGATAAACTATGTTAAAATAGTATGTAGAATCCATAATGAAAAATAATAACAAAGAATGCACACAAGATAAATTTATGTGTACCTTGAGAAACCCTTTTAGCAAAAACTCAACCTCCAAAACACCATAAACTCAATGTATTATCTCAAGAATGAGATTACAATACATTTACAAAGTTCTCCATCAAGGACTTCAACAACATTAAGCAACCTTTAATTGTACTCCACATGTGATTAATCTAACAACATATGGGAGCCACATATCCACTCCATGCCTTCCTCAAGATCTTGTCACCACATGTGTCATTTCCTTGAGATGCTCCAATGCATGCTTATAACACTACCCGTATGTTTTTTCTTTATAGGCCAAGCTTGCACAAAACCACTAAGTGGTGTTATATAAACAATGAGTCCAAAAATATGCACTAACAACACCATGACCCCCAAAATTAAATAAATGTTCAATGTCACATACAACTTACAAGTGTCCCAAAAGTTTCTATCCTAGTGTGCTTTGCACATTCAAAGATGCACCACAACCAAATAACCAAATTATATTATTTGGAATAACCTGAGAGAGGAGAAAGTAGTCCTTGGAGGATACTTCAATGCTATATTACATCTCAAAGAAAAAATAGGAGGTATCCCTCCTCCAAAAATTGTTGAAGACTTCAAGACATTTGTTAATGCAAGTTCTCTAATAGACTATCCCCCAAAATGGAAAATTCACTTAAAAAAACAAAAGAAAAGACTCCCTTCAAATAGCTGAGAGGTTAGATAAATTTATTTTCAACTCAATATGGTTGGAGGATGAAACCATAGATGTGTTCCTCTATTTTGTCAATCGCGGCATCAAATAATTTCCCCATTCAATTGGATTTGAAGGAAAAATTGTCCATCAATAACCATAAAAGAAAAATTAAATTGGAGGCAATGGGCTTTAGAGATAAAGGTTTGATTCCATCTCTTAAAATTTGGTGGGAAAATGCTCCATTCTTTAAAGGTTCTAGAATGTATTGGTTTTGTAAGAAACTATAGTACATCAAACAACAAATAAAATCTTAGAACAAGGATCACTTCAAAAATATTTTCACAAAACAAGAAAAAATATTAGATCATATTGCAAGATATTAATGACCACATAATTCAGAATTGAATCACCAAGGAAAGTTTTGAACTACAAAAATTCTTGGGAGATTTAGAGGAAATCCTAGCAAGACAAGAAATTTAATGGAGACAAGAGTCCCATGAAATTTGGATTTTAGATTGAGATAGAAACACCAATTTTTTTCATGTCTCTATAAAAATAAAAAAGCATTTGAGTCAATTGATTTCTTCTCCAAGTTATTAAAAAAAAAACTTCAAATCAAAATTTGGGTGGAGCCAACTCCTCGACCCAAATTCTAGACAATACCCAAAATTTGGTTTTTGAAGAAAATAATAAGTTCCTTATGAAATAATTCACTCTTCAAGAAGTGTTTTCTCTTTGGCCCCAGATAAGGCTCTAGGCCTGGATGGACCCATTGCACTTTTCTTCCAAAAATGTTGGGTTTTTTTAAAATGAGATGTGACTTTCCTTGGAAGAATCAAGAAGAAGCCACTTAAATTTGAGAGAATTGAATGCTTGAATCATATTGTATTAATTCCCAAAGTGAACTCTCCCACCTCTTTTACATATTTCTAGCTAATTTCTCTACATAACACAACATATAAGATCTTCTCCAATGATATTTCTTCAATATTATCTTCTTTTCTCCCCAAGATCATTTCTAAAGAACATGGAGGTTTTTTTCCAAACAAAGAAACATCAGAAGGAGCTATGGTTGCTCATGAGGTTTTGCACTCAATACACCAACATAATCTCAAGGCTATGCTTATAAAATTGGAAATGATGAAGGCATGCACTAAATTCAATTGAGAATTTCTTATACAAGTTCTTCTCAAACTTGGCTTCACACAAAAATGGAGCAAATGGATCCTTTCATGCATGTCGAGAGTCAATTTTTCAATACTGCTAAATAGATGCTCGGTTGGATTTTTTCGCTCCACCCAAGGAGTCCATGAAGGGGATACCCTCTCTCCTCTTATTATCTCAATGGCATAAGCCTTGAGTAGATTGATATCATCTCAAGACCAAGATTAGAATTGGAAAGGACTATCTATACCAAGACTCCATCTCCCTATTACTCATGCACTATTTGCAAATGATAATCCACTATTTGGTTTCCTTTCCATTTATAAAACAAAGCTCATCAAGAACACTCTCAATACATACTATTAGGCTTCATGTGAGGTATTAATCCATCTAAATTCAAAATATTTTTCCAGAATGCTAATCCCTTCTTACAAAATCGTATCTCCTCAATCTTGGATTTTAAAATTCATGTTCTCCCAAGAAAATATTTAGGCATTCCACTTTTTATTGGGGAAATTAAAAATGATTTATGGAAAAATCTATTAGTTTCAATCCAAAATAGAGTATCCTCATGGAAAAGCAAATGGTTAACACTTGCAAGTAGAATAACCATGATAAGAGTTGTGTTTTTTGTAGTTCCAATCTTCATGATGTCTATGTTACAAATGTTTAGGGGAATAACTCATGGCATGGATAATTTTTTTGAGGAATTTCCTATGGAAGAGGAATTCTAAGAAAAAATAATAAAATTTCTCTCGTGGCTTGGGAAAAACTCAACACACTACAAAAATTTGGAGGCACAAGAATCCATAATTCAAAGGCTCAAAATTTGGCCTTAGGAACAAAAATGGATTTTCCAAACCAGAAGAAAAATGGTGCAAGATAAAGCAATCAAAATACTTAGATTCTGATGAACCTCATAGTTGAGAACCTGGTTTGAAACTTTGGAACTTCATTAAAGATGCAAGGAAGTGATTCTTCCCACCTCTCTTGAGCTATTCACAATGGAGAAACAACAAATTTTTTGGAGGATTCTTGTAATGGGAACACTCCCTTGAGAAACATAGTCTCTTTGCTAGAATCAAAGTGGATATTGAAACATCTTTGCCTCAATATTCTCTGTGCGATTTCCTTCTACTTCGTTTGTTGGAATTGGGGGATTTCTTGCTTTGAAGGTTTCCACAAATTGTCCAATCTAATCCTCATTCCAAACTACTATCCTCAAATGAGTCTCTATTGCCATGAACTGTTCCTCATCCTCAGCTATTGTGGCCTCTGTTTCTGCTCCCATAGTGGTTCCTTCATCTTCAACTACGAAAGCTTCACTTGGCCCCATATCCAAGTCAAGTGCATGTCGATCTAATGGCCAAATTCCCATTCTTCTAGTTTAACCACTTACAATATTATTAGGAGTCAAAGGCTGTGCAAAAGCTTTGTTGGAAAGTGTTGCCAACTCTTCCCTTCCAATGTCAAGTTGAGGATGTGCACAAACCCATACACTCCTAAGCTGTTTGAAGTAGTTTTTGAATGGTGAGAATACATTGACATCAAGAGGTTGCAATTTGTGGTTGGTATGTGTTGGAAGTGTGAGAAAATATATTCCCATACTCTTTGCTTCTTCGATCGTCTTGAATGCCATATGGTTTCCATGACCATCGAATATGAGAAGTTGTCTATTTGTTGGTGACACCCCTCCTAGGAAATTTTTATCAAAGTGTTTTAACCATTCAACAAACAATTATTTTGTCATCCAAGCATGCTCTTGGAATGCCATGCATGCCCTTGGCTCACAAATAATAATAGAGTTCTTAATGTGCCTCTTTGACTTGAACAAATAATAACTTGGTATAGCTTGAGCCACTGCACTAACACAAGCTAGAACAATGATCCATTCATTACTTTTTGAGATTAATTGTGGAACGCAGTTGGTCCCTGTCTTTGCAATAACTGTCATTGCACAATTTTTTCCAAATTGAACACTTGTTTCATTACAGTTCCATATTCTACTGGGCCCATAATTATGTTTGTTGTACAATTCCTCCAAGTTGTCATAAAAGGAAGAAATTATGCAGGGGCATAACATTATAGCTTTGTATGTGTCCACTCCTTTTGGTGTTCGAATTGTCAGATCAAGATGCCTTTTTTGAAAGCCAACCCACCATGACCTCCATGGAATCCCATTTGTGAATGGGTTAGGCCTTGCTCTAATCATTTGGGCCACCGTTGACTTAAGTTGTGAGACTTGAAGGCCATGATCAATATTAGCCATTTCCTTACACCACTGCACTATTTTAGCTTCTTCTTCATCAAATAGGATTGTTTGTGGCCCTTGCATTTTTGTGGTTGTCACACCATTAAGCCACACCCTCAAATTGCTAGGTGATATTCCCCACTTGATTGTTGCACCTTTGATTGACATTTGATTATCCTCAACATCTACAATTGCCCTTTCCATGTGATGCATAGTCTAATTTTTCGTGGATAGATATGGGAATGTCACATTGTCAACAACTAACTCTTGAACATGCACAAGTAGTTCCAAGCCTACTTCAATATTTTGAACACCAAGTTTGGAACCTGAATTTTCACTTGTCTAATATGCATTTTCAAAAATAATGTCTTCATTGATGTTGATTGTTGGCTCTTCCTTAGCAACATCTGAAATATTGAACCTCACTCCATGTGGTACTCTAATTAAGTGCCTCCCACTTGATCTTTTCCTCTTCTTCCCTCGTGCCATGATTATCACTAAACATATATGTTAATTGGAGAAGTCAGAAAAGACATTTGTTTTGTTTGCAAATAATAGAATCATAAGCTAGAAAATGTCAGATAAACAATGATGAAATCAGTAAAAACAAGTAGTAATAATTTTTCAAACAGCCAACAAACCCTTCAGGGGTCCACAAAAATGATGAATAAAAGGATTCATGAGAAGCATTGTTTGCATTCTGAAAGAAGAATGATGTTTGTTGTTACCTCACACCATGGAGAGCAGACACTATTTAACCGTTGAGGGTTTACATGTATATACATACATATAGATGTATGTATATATATATGTATAGATATATGTATACATGTATCTATGTAATTATATGTATACATATAATTACACAAATACATGTATACATATATCTATACATAAACATATTTATCTATATATACGTACATATATGTATGTATAGATATTAATATATATGTACACAAATTTTTATATATATATGTATATATCTGTGTAATTATATGTATACATACATATACATATATATCTGTATGTATATGTATGTATATGTATAACTACACAAATATATGTATACATATATATATATATATATATATATGTATACATACATATATATATATGTATATATGTATTATTATAGTTATATGTATATATATATATATATATATATATGTATATATATATATATGTATATATATATATGTATATATATATATATGTGTGTGTGTGTGTATATGTATATATATATGTATATATATATAGCATATATATACATATGATATATATATTTATACCTATATATATGTATATACATTATTATATGCATACACATTACATATATATGTATACATATATATATATATATAATGATACATATATATATATATATATATATATAGACATACATATATACATATATGTATACATATATATATGTGTGTGTGTGTATATGTATTATATATGTATATATACATATATAGATACATATATATATATATATGTATACATATATATATGTATATGTATATTATATACACACACACACATATATATATATATATATGTATATAGATATATATATATATATGTGAGAGTATGTATATATATATGTATATATGGAAGGGAGTGGAGGTATATATATATATATATACGTATGTATGTATACATATATCTGTGTAGTTATACGTATACATACATATACATATATATATGTATTTATACATATACATACATATATAATGAAAATGCTAGCTGATGTGTACACTTATATTGAATATAATGGAGTCTAATAGATGATTCAAAAACAAGCTCAAGAGTATTCTTATGTAAAAAGCAAAAAATCATGTGATGCCACATCAACGCCCAATAAAAGATGATGTAGATGCACAAGTATTAGTCTCACTTTTTTTGGGGGCCTTTTTGGACACCTTGAAAAAAAGCATGTTGATGTGGGAATCATATTTGATGATGTGGCCTTGAAACCTTGGTTATAAGTAGAGGACTTGCCAAGTAAGTTGCTATAATCAATTGGGAGTGATTTGAAATTTCCACATAGGATTTTGAGAAGTGCGAAGTTAGGGCGCTCAACTACTAGATCCTCTCCCCTAGTATGATTTAAGATGAGTTATCTAAGAAAGTCAAAACTTAATTGTGTTGTTTAAGTTGAATCAAGACACTAACACAACATTATAATTCGTAATTCCTTCCATTAGTTGAATAACTTAGTTACTCAATATTCAAGTCTTAGCTGTTATGATAGTTGGTGATAAGCTTTTATGTGCACAAACTCTCACTTCCACCTCATTGTGATTGTAGAATATCTCTAAACCTAGGGGAAAGGAGCTAGTACTTGAGCATGCTTCGATAGTTGTGATAACATTTGTTTATATAATGCCCAACATTTTTAACAATATTGGACCAATAGTTGTAACTTTAAAGTTGTTGGTATTGATGATGACTACCCATAATTAAATGAAATGTATTCATTAGATCTAAAAAGCAACAAATCATGTAATGCCACATCAATGCCCAATAAAACATGATGTAGATGCACAAGTAGCAGTCTCACTTTTTTTTGGGGCCTTTTTGGATACCTTGACAAAAAGCATGTTGATGTGGCATCATATTTGATGATGTGGCCCTGAAACCTTAGTTATAAGCAGGGGACTTGCCAATAAGAAATTGGGAGTGATTTAAAATTTCCACATAGAATTTTGAAAAGCGTGAAGTTAGGGTGCTCAACTACTAGGTCTTCTCCCCTAATTATGAATCATGAAAACTCATTTTCAACTATGCCACTATGTAGATCTCCTAAAAAATATGCACATTAAAAAAATAGTTGAAAATTTCTTCAAAATACAAAAGATATCACTCCTAAAAATCTACATCTAATAAAAATAATTAAATAATTATCAAACCCTCTAAGACCCACAATATGATCAAAGTACTAAAAATTGTCAATAGGTCCTTGCTTTGTTGGTGAAGTTACAATATTCTCAATGAGCTTACTAAGAATCAAGTCTTGCTAAAATCAAAGCTTTGACACCATAATAAATGAGGTCAAAATTATGTCCTGCCAAAAAAATTACAACCTAATATGTGTGCTTCTATATTGAACAAGTGCCACTCAGTAACAAGTAATTGTCTTTCTAGTTTTGTAATTAATTATAATTGTAATCCTAAATGTAATTATAATTATAATTTTGATGAATTTATTATATTTTAGAGCTAATCCTAGTTTCAGGTATATTTTGAATTTTCAATTCCTCTTCCTTTGGTGTCGGAGGAATTAGAGCTACATCCTTTTTATTTTCAGACTTTTTCTTTGACTGTAGATCTAAGGTAGAAGGCTTGAACTCATGAAAGATTACACTTCTGCTGTATACAACCTTCTCTCTAACAAGATTCCAAAGCTTGTATCCTTTAATGTTAGCACTATAGCCAATAAAAATACATTTGACAACCTTGTTCTCCAACTTAAATCTTTTCTCATTTGGCACATATGCATATGCTTCATAGCTAAAGACTCGAATATGTCTAAGAGAGGGATTCTTACCAGACCACACTTCCAAGGGTGTTTTCTCAACAAGAACAGAGTTTGGAGAATGATTAATTAGGTAACATGCAGTAGATACAGCCTCAGCCCAAAACTTCTCCTCCAAGCCAACACTACTCAACATACTTCGTGCTCTCTCCATCACTGTCCTATTGAACCTTTCAACAACTCCATTATGCTGTGGAGTATAAGGTGTAGTCTTATGTCTTTTAATCCCATGGTCTTTATAGTATCTTTCAAATTCATCAGCACAAAATTCACCGCCATTATCAGTCCTTAAGCATTTTATTTTTCTTCTAGTCTAATTTTCTACAAGGTTTTTAAATTCCTTAAATCGACTGAACACTTCTGATTTAATTTTTAGAAAATATACAAATGCTCTTCTTGAATAATCATCAATAAATGACACATAGTATCTTGATTTAGACAAAGAAGGAACATTCACTGGACCAAACACATCCGAATGAATATAATCTAACAAACCAGAAGATTTGTGAGGATTGTCATAAAAATAAACACGGTGCTGCTTTCCATATATACAATGTTCACAAAATTCAAATTCCAGATTACAATCATCAAGTCCCTCAACCAAGTTTTTATTCTTCAAGGTTTTTAAACCTTTTTCTCTTATGCGGCCTAGTCTATGATGCCAGAGCATAGTCTTCTCTACTGGAAGTTTTACTTCCATAGAGTTTACACAATTAGGAATATTTCCTTCTTTACCTCCATGAGCAACTTTCTGTGACTTTATAGAGACACTATTACATTGAACAACCTGTGCATCCAACTTGTACAGGGTACCAATTCGAGCACCTCTAGCTAGCACCATAGAGCCTCTAGTCATCTTGCAACCATTTCCAGAGAACGTGACTTGTACTCCAATATCATTCAACTTATTAATAGACTGTAGATTTCGAGCCAAACCTAGTATGTGCATAACATCCTTGATCCCCTTTACTCTACCATTAGGGAATTGGATTCTGACTCTTCCACGACCAACAATTTCCAAAGTAGAATCACTTGCCAAGTACACCTTTCCACCATTGTATTCTTCAAACTTTATGAGCAAGTCTCTATGAGATGTCATGTGAAAAGATGCTCTAGAATCAATTAGCCAGACATCATCTGATGCTTGTGTAGCCAAGGCAACAATGAAGGCATCTGAATTACCCTGAGAAGAATCATTATCGGAAGAGTATTTCTTCTTCTTTTTCTCCTCTTTACAGTCCTTTCGGACATGACCAGGTTGCTCACAATTCCAACATTTCACCTTGGACTTCTTTCTAGGAGATTTTGATCTCCCCTCTGATTTCGATTTTGATTTCTTGTCCTTCTTCTTGCCTTTCTTTTTCGATCTTCCTCTAATAGCAAGAGCTTCCTTTGCCATCTTAGAAGATTTCCTTCTCATCTCTTTTGACAACAAAGAACCAACAATGCCATCCATTTAAAAACTGGATATTGTACTCCCAATAGCCATCACCAGATGATCCCAAGAGTCTAGAAAAGAACACAATAGAAGCATACAACGATCCTCTTTAATTTTTACACCAACAAATATCAATTGAGAAATCAACATATTAAATGCGTCAAATGATCAGCTACAGACCCTCCTTCCTGCATTTTCAAACTATACAGCTTCTTCCCTAGGAACAGTTTATTCACCAAGGATTTCCCCTGATAAATAGACACCAATTTCTTCCATAAGGAAGATGTAGTTTGCTCCTCATGCACATTCAGAAGAATGGAGTCTGCCAGAAAGATCCTTATCAGCCCCTTAGAATTTCTATCTGCAAGGTCCCAATCCTCTTGCTTCATGGCCTAAGGTTTCATTCCAAACACTGCAAGCCACAAATCACGATCAACCAGAAGATCTTCCATTTTGAGTTTCCACAACTCAAAATTGCTGCCATTGAATTTCTCTATTTCCATCTTCCTGGATGTGCTATCCATCTCAATCTATAATTAGAATTAACGAACTCTACTAGACTCCCACTGAACAAAATTGACACAAAAAACCCAATGTACCCACAAGGATAACACAACTGGCCAGCCTCTGATACCACTTGTAAGGAAAGTCAGATGTGGAAACAACTCTCGTAATGTCAAAACCTCAGGGAAGAATGCAAAGACAGTTTTAAAATTTACAATTATAGTCTAATTAAGATGCACTTTGAAACAGATAACAAAAACAAAGAATTAGACAAACACATATGAACACCAGATATACGTGGGAAAACCCTTACGGGAGAAAAACCCACCACACCAAGAGAAATCACTTTGTATTACAGTAATGGAGATTACATACAAATGTCAGATTTATCTTTTTGATGTTATACTTCATACCGAGATAAGACTTTTGGCCAAGGGTTTCCTCGACATCGCTTATCGCCCAGAGTCTTCCCGATATACGATAGAAGTGGCCTATCCGCCAGAGAACTACACATCAACAGGACTTCTCACTGAGACACAAAAGGTTATCTTGATGACTCCTGTACAAGCATTCAGTGAGACTCCTGCAAGGTCACAATGACCTGATCGAATCAACAAGATTCCAACTGCTTAGTCGACCAGACATAGAAAATGTCACACCAACTTGACTCCAATGGAAGTTTCAACTTGTGATGATTGAGGCACACATTTCTAACAATTTTTAGAAAGACCTTGGAAAATTCTATAGTTTTGGGTAACTTCGAAGGGAATTCTTGGCTTGTAGACTAGACAACATTTGTTTCCTATAGAGCGTTGTTGTTCAAGGCTTCAAATTATGCATATAAAGGCTTGAGGAGAGGGTTGGGAAATTTCTCTAGAGTACAATGCCTATAGTTGATTGTAGACCTCAACATTGCCTTGGTGAGAGCGAGTGGAAGACTCCCATACAAACAATCAACCACCTTGAAAAATAAAGCATATGTATCAAATATGAATGAATGACGACTTGGGTGTGGTTAGGTTTAAAGAGTTACTCCAAGTTTTAACTTGTTTTAGTGGTTCATCTGAAATCAAACTTGTCTAAGTAGGGTACATTATTAGTATGATTTAAGATGAGTTACCTAAGCAACTCAAAAATTAATTGTGTTGTTTAAGTCGAATCAAGACACTAGCAAAACATTATAATTTGTAAGACATTATTTGAATAGTAGTTACTCTTAGTTGTGATAGAAAATATTCAAATCTTAGTTGTTATGATAGTTGGTGATAAGTTTTTATGTGCAAGAACTCTCACTTCCACCTCATTGTGATTGTAGAATGTCTCTAAACCTAATCATGAATCATGAAACTCATTTTCAACTATGCCATTGTGTAGATCTCCTAAAAATATGCACTTAAAAAAAAATAGTTGAATTTTTTCCAAAATACAAAAGATATAACTCTTGAAAATCTACATCTAATAAAAATAATTAAACAATTATCAAACCCTCTAAGACCTATGATATGCTTAAGGCATTAAAAATTATCAATAGGTCCTTGCTTTGTTGGTGAAGTTGCAATATTCTCAATGATCCCACCAAGAGTCAAGTCTTGCTAAAAGCAAAGCCTTGACACTACAAGGAATAAAGTCAAAATTGTGTCTCACCAAAAAAATTACAACCTAAGATTTGTGCATATCTTGATTTTAATTCTAATTAATTTTTATGTTAATTAAAATTATTTTTTAAAATAAAATAATAAAAAGTAAAACAAAATCTACATTCTAATATTTTTCATGTTTTTTAAGTCAAAATATTATGACATTCATATTAATTTAATATATTAATATATTAGAGTCTTGATGAGAAAATTTATAATCATGTATATGGATGACTTGATAGTATTTTCCAAGAGACGTGGAGATCATATTGCAAACTTGAGGAAAATTTTGTAGAGATGTAGAGATTATGACATCTCCCTAAATCCTAAGAAGTGTATATTTATGGTAACAAAGGGAAAAATCTTGGGCCACATGATTTCAGTGAAGAATTTTGATTGAACCAAAGTCTAGGTCATTGTTAAGATCCAACCACTAACCAATAAGAAGGAGCTTAAGTCATATTTTGATAAAATCACCCTCTTTTGCAAGTTCATGACTAGTTTTATGGATATAGTTAGACCATTGAATACTATGTTAAAGCAGGATGTTAAGATTAGATGGATGCCGGACGCAAAAAGGGATTTCACAAAAATCAAATAAACCATTTTAGAGGCTCCAATATTGGTTAGTTCTGATTATTTCCTTCCTTTTCTATATTTATTCATTTGTATTTGAGCACACTTGTGTAGGTATGTTAACTCAAAAGAAAGGACCTAGAGATGAACGATTGATTTCCTTTATGAGTGCTCCACTAAAGAATGTTGAGTTGAGGTATTTTAATGCAGAAAAAAATGCCTACGCTTTGGTGAAGGCAGTGAAGAAATTTTGACATTACATCCTATAAAGTTAATGTAATTGTTCTTGATCCAATAATTAAGATCTTGATGCAAAATAAATTAAGAGAGAAGGGACAAATGAGTTACAAAAATACAACATTACAAAAATACAACATTACAAAAATATGACATAGACATGACAAGTACTAATAATTAAACGATTTAATAGACATAGACATGACTTTACAAATCCTTTTTTAAAAATAAATGGCCCACTTAAAAGATTTTAAAAGGACATGATTTAGTGAGAAATGATAAAATCATGATCATACATAGGATTTCCTCCACCCCATTTGAAAAAGCTAACTAAAAAGGTTTTTATCTAAAATCAAACGTCAACTATAGTAAAGTTAAAGCTCATAATCTTAAAAATGACTTTTTGTATGGCTCGCAACATTTAAGAAGCATACTTTTTAATCCGAAATCACCTAAGTTTTCACATGTTTTCAAGTCATAAAAATTTAATACATTTTTTATACAAGATTCTCACACACCTCATGACCTTTTTCTCTTAAAAAGAGTTTCCTTTTCCTTTTCATTCATGTTTGTCTATTGTACACAATTAAATGATTCCTTTGTAGATTCTTACACCCTTAATGGAAATGGCTAATCCTTGCTATTTGTTATTCTAAACAAAATATTTCTATCATAAAGGTATTTCAATGGCATCTTTTTATACTTACATATCATGGTCGCACCTCATAAACCTTGTGCTCTACCAAAGATGACTATCCAAAATCTGTAGAGAACTTTGTGTGTTCAAGGTTTCAAATGTTGTCCATCATAGTTGCACACCCCAAATGTTGCTTGCAATGGGTTCTTTGTTATAACAAAAACTATTAGATCTAAAACTACCCACACTAAGCAATACCAATGGCACTTGAACACTTAGATCCAAAATCACAAAACCACAAATGGCATTGATAAGTAGGACATATTTTCCACATCATGTCAAATTATGATATTGCTACCAGGATTCAATTGTGTATTTTTTGAGTCAAACTCATTGACCCATGTTTCATGTGTAGTGGTTCACAAGAATCCATCTCTCATGATAATGAAGGGTCCACTTAGCACTCATTGCATCTAGGTGAAGCATTAGGCTTTCTCGGGAGGTCACCCATCCTAGTACTACTCCAACTCAAGTGCGCTTAACCATGGAGTTTTCCCCAAGGATAACCCCACTTATCTTGCAACCCCATTTGAAAAACCTTCAACAAGTCTTGTGCCTTATGAACCACTCATTATAGAGCCCCTTTAGTTCATCAATTGATAAGTAGGAGGTATTTTCCACAACATGTCAAATTATGATATTGCTATTAGGATTCAATTATGTAGTTTGAGTCATACTCATTGACCCATGTTTCATGAGTAGTGGTTCGTAAGAACCCATCTCTCATGATAATGAATGGTCCATTTAGCACTAATTGCATCTAAGTGATGCTCACAGAGGTGAAGCATTGGGCTTTCCAGGGAGGTCACCCATCCCAACACTACTCCAAATCAAGCACACTTAAACATGGAGTTTTCCTCAAGGTTAAGTCCACTTAGCTTGCAACCCCATTTGAAAAATCTTCAGCAAGCGTTGTGCCTTATGGAAAATTCATTATAGAGCCCCTTTATCCCATAAATTGATAAGTAGGAGTTATTTTCCATAGCATGTCAAATTATGATATTGCTATCAGGATTCAACCATGTAGTTTTTCAAGTCAAACTCATTGACCCATGTTTCACGAGTAGTGGTTCACAAGAACCCATCCCTTATGATAATGAATGACCCACTGAGCACAAAGACCACTACAAAATCAATAGCTCAAACCATGCATTCTGACACAAATATAAATATTCTTAAACATCTATAAAATCCATCAATCTAAAATATAAAGATCTACAAATCAATGCACTGGAACACAAAAAATTACAAAATATGAGCACACATTTGGTGTCTTCAATTTCAAAGTGTTTGCAAACTTCTAACAATGTCATCTTTACCTATGCATAGATTCAACTGAAACAAAAAGTTAATTGCATAAGAAAGGTGTCACCTCCTCTAGCTTGAAACCAAGCTCTATTATTGAATGTTAAGAATTTCAAGCCAAAAATATTGTTTTCACATAAACTTTATGAGAGAATCTATGTTGAAATAAAATGTAGAATCCATAATGCAAAAGAATAAAAATGCATGCACACAAGATAACTTTAGGTGTACCTTGAGAAACACTTTCAGGCAAAACTCAACCTCCAAAACACCATAAACTCAATGTATTATCTCGGGTGTGAGATTACAATACATTTACAAAGTTCTCCATGCAGGACTTCAACAAAATTAAGCAACCTAATTGTACTTCTCATGTGATTAATCTAACATATTGATGTCGGAGCAACCAATGGTGTAAGGGCAATCTTGCATCACCCAAAAATAGTTAAATTTCAAGTTTCTCATTTTTTAGATGTTTTTACATTTTTGAATACCCTTTTCATCATAATGAAATTCCCAATTTATGGTTTTTATTTTCTATTCCTGGGTGGAAAGATATTGCAGTTTTAGTTTCCCAGATTTGCACCTGAAAATCTTCCAAGTTAGATTTGAGGCACTTAGAGTTCTCAGAACGGCCCCGAAACTTGCCAAAATTGGCGTAGCAAATTTTGAGCACATTCTTGACTTTGAGACTTTTCCAACGGTTCAAACGGTTCGTGAATCAAAGTCCCGGATCAAAAGTTATGGCCCCGGGAAGTTGGCACACTTTCTAGAAGATACAATTGCAAATGCTCTTTTGAAATTTGAACTTCATTTTGTAAATTTTTGGCGCCAAACCACCTAAACTCAAATTGGAATGTTTTTTTGGCTCCAAACTAATGAGGAGCTTTATTTATGGGCGGGTTTCTAATTTTTGGGTAACTTTTTGGGGACAAGCTCACATATTGCGAAAGGGTTATTCTGTAGCTATCTGTAACTCGCATGTGTTGAAGAACTTGGGGATTTGAGATCCTCTGCATGTAAGAAGCTCCATTTTTTGAACAATAAAATCTCTCTTGTTTGTGGGTTATTTTCTGTGTCTCGGGCTGTGCCCTCATCAAGTGGTATCAGAGCAGGTTTTCTTGAGCGTGTGGACAAATCGCCAATCATGAGGCAGTTCGCACCAAGACCGTGGTTGTGGGTCAAGGTCAAGAAAGATACCTCCAAGAGTGATGCCTAGTAGGCATGGTGGTGCCAGAGGTGGTCGAGGCGGCATAAATGCTGGTGGAAGAGATGCATTGGCAGCCCTCCAGAGATAGATTGATGCATTACAAGAGCACTTGAGAAGAGGGTTAAACTTAAAAGAGGAAAGTGAGGATGGAGGAGAGGAAGAAGGTTCAGATGTAGAAGAGGAAGAAGAAGTAATTGATCAAGACCAAATGCGGCTAATAAGGGCCATTTCAAAGATCGAGAAAAGAACCAGAGCAGAAGTCCCCAGTTATTCCGGAAGTCTGAACCCGGAAGAGTTGATCGACTGGATCAACGAGCTAGAAGAATATTTTGAATATGAGGAAATAGAGGACCCAGATCGGGTTAAGTTTGAAAATGAAGCTAAAGGGCCATGCCAATATTTGGTGGAAAGAGGTCCAATTGGAGAGAAATCGAAGAGGAAAGGAAAGATCAACAGTTGGGATCGCATGGTGGAGAGAACCGGCTATGTGCCAGCCTATACCAAAGGGACTACGAAGTTAGATCCGGCGAAGAAATTGCAAGGGTTGGAAGCAAGGAAGCAGCATTCGTGAAAGAATATGATCGACATTTTCACAAGATAACTACCGAATCCAGCCACAATAAAAGGCCACAATAATAAGGAGAAGGTAGCCCTCGATATCATCTTAAATGGGTTACTTAATCGAAACATCTTCGTGAGGAGTTGCTTCCTAGTCAATGACCACCATTGAGGATGTACCGCTTTGTTCAAGGTGGAAGAGAAGTCAACAAAAGATTTGATAAAAGCAAAAAGGACAAATAAGGAGGTCAAAGGGAAGGGGTGAAGGGAAGACCTTCCTAGTCAAATGATGATGAAAAGAAAAGTGAAGATGTGGGTACCCAACCAAGCCAAAGGAATGATAACTTCTTACTCACCCTGATCAAAAATAATAACAATGGTGATCAAAGCGGTAGAGGAAGGAGATATGGACAAGGATCCGGAAGAGGTGGTTCAAAGGAACTTGTTTCAAAGTAGGGTGAAGGGAATCGAGCTCTATGAATGTCCACAACACCTCAAGGAAGGGCAGAAAGGCCGGTTGGTCGTGGGTAAGGGTTGTGTATTACGCAGATGAGGAGGTCTAACTAACATCTCGATGACGCTTAAAAGGGGAGAAGCCCTAGTGATTAGAAGAGCCCTGGTGACTGAGGAAAATGAACCAGAATAGAGGAAGAATCTATTTCACACAAGGTGCAAGTGTGAAGGAAAATGTTGTGATGTCATTATTGATGATGGGGAGCTAATCACCGATATAACTTAGTGTCGCATAAGCTATCGCCAAAGTTGAAGTCAAGAGGGAAAAGGAACTGATCCGTGACTACCATATTGTTCGCTGCGTAAGACTGGCCAAAGTTTTGGTCAATGAGCGTTGCCTAGTAAAGTCTGCTATCGGGGAGCCACCATGATGAGGTATCAGGATATCATCCCTGGCGGATGTACGCTCGCTACGTTGCTGGAGGCCGTGGTGAAGTCTCGATATGCGAGCTATACATGATGGCCATGCAAACACTTATTCCTTGACAAAGGATGGGGTTCGTCACAAGTTGAAACCCCTGAAGGAGACCGAAGAAAAGGTATGCAGTAGTGCTAGAATTTGTTATGTAGATGGAGGAAATTTTTTAGAAGGTATGAAGCATGAGTGCAGTGCTATGCATTGATTCCTAGGAGTGAGTAACGAGGATAGCGGAGAGTAGCTGTTCCGTAATAGTCGGATGCTGGATGAGTTTCAGGATATTGTTTCGATAATGTCTGGTGGGTTTACCACCAATAAGGAAGATCACCATCGGATTGACTTTGATTCCCCGGAGCCACTCTACAAATAAGGCGTACCATAGGAATGACCTGCCAAATGAGCTGAATGTATGTGTTCAAGAGTTGTTGAGAGCTGGTCGCTGATAATGAGCTTGAGTCCATGTGCGCATCGTGAAAGTACTAGCACCATGGCTGATGGGGAGTGGAGGATGTACGCATTCCTGGAGCCATAAACAAGATAACAATCAAGTACGCATTTCCCTTGCCAAGGATGGATGACTGGCTGGATCGCTTTGAGGAGCCTGCGATTTCCGCCAAAGATTGATCTGAAGAGTGGATATCACTAGATCTAGATTTGAGAGGGAGATGAATAGAAGACTGCCTTCAAAACCAAAGAGGGTCTGTATGAGTGGTTAGTCATGCCTTTTGGGCTAACCAATGCACCAAGCACATTCATGCGGCTCATGAACGAGGTACTAAAAGAATTTCTGGGAAGTTTTGTTATTGTGCATTTAAATGATATTTTTATTTTTAGTAAGACATTGGATGAGCATCTGATGCAAATTCGGAGAACCTTGGAGAAGCTATGAGAAGAGAACCAAGCAATTAATTTGGAAGAAGCGCAGCTTTGTGAAGAGGGAGTTAGTGTACTCGGGGTTTGTTGTCTAAGTAGAAGGTCTCAAGATGGACCTAGAGAAGGTGAAGGCTATTCTGGAATGGCCTACCCCAAGAACTGCTACCGAGGTGAGATATTTCCATGGTTTGGCTAGTTTTATAGAAAGTTCATTAGAAACTTCAGTAGTATTTGTGGACCCTCGAATCGGGTTACCGAGAGGGATAGAAAAAGAATCTCCAAGGGAGCACCGGAGTGGCAAAGTTTCGAATTGTTGGAAGCAAAGGGTGAGGACAGAGCAACCTATTCTAGCCCTCCCATACTTCAACAAGGTTTCTGTGGATTGTGGATGTTGGTTGTGCCATTGGTTAGTGTTGAGCCAAGAAGGTGCTTCCATTGCCTATTTCCTGCTGAAAAGTTAAATCGATGCCAAGAGAAAGAGATCAGATATGACCGTGAATTTTATAATAGTTCAAGCATTAAAGAAATGGAGACATTATTTTGTTGTCAAGGAATCGATTCTATATAATCGATCAATGCCTGCTGCAGCATCTAAATAGTCGTAAAAATTAAAACCGAGGCATATGAAATGGGTAGAGTTTCTTGCAGAAGTTATACCTTGTTTTGAAACATAGAGCCAAATAGGCTGCGTGATGCCTTGAAGTAGGAGGCATACATTGGATGGATACAAAGATGCAACATTGAAGTGGTTGGGTTCAATGAACCCAAGACACTTTGTTATGATGAAAGATCCTCGATTTTGTAGAGTCAAAGCTTGCAAGGAACTCGCTGACAAGACAAGGTGGTTGGATTTCATAATCTAGGATGGCATGTTATTTAAGGGAAGCCAATTTTGTATCCCGAGGAGTTCCATGAGGGAGAACTTGATAAAGGAGAAGCATAGTGGAGGAATGGTAGGACATTTTGGTCGGTATAAGACCATTGCTATTATTAGTGAGCATTATTATTGGCCCCGCTTCGTCGCAAGACGAAGAAGCTCGCGCCAACGCTATGGCATGTTAGATTTAAGGAGTGAGCTGTATCATAGGCTTATATCACCTACCCGCACTTTAGAGGCCATGGGAGGATATAAGTATGGACTTTGTTCTTGGTTTGCCAAGGACACAATGAGGGAAAATGATTCAAGCCTTTATGGTGGTTGATAGGTTTTTGTAGATGGCACATTTCATTCTATGTTAGAAGACCCATGATGCAGTCCACATTGCTGACTTGTTCTTCAAAGAGGTGGTGATGCTACATGGTCTATGAAAGAGTATTGTTTTAGATTGTGACACCAAATTTGTGGGGTACTTTTGGAGGACCTTGTGGAAGAAGCTGAAGACAAAGTTGAAGTTCAGTTCTGCACACCATCCACAAATAGATGGGCAGACAGAGGTTGTTAACAGGAGTCTGGGTAACCTACTGAGATGTTTGGTAGGAGATAAACCCAAGGGATGGGACTTGATCTTACCCCAGGCAGAATTTTCTTACAAAAATTATGTCAACAAAAGCACCGTAGATCACCATTCTAGACGAAAAATGGAGTGTAGCCCTAGAACAGCCTCCAAATTGAGAAAGATGGACTGCTTAAGAAAAATAAGTACGTAACAAATATCTTTGCGTAATGTCATCAAGGATATAAGCATGAGAAGGGCATATGGAACATATTAACAAGCAAGATGAATATGCAAAGATAAGGCTAAGGCGATCAAAAAGTGAGGAGGCATGTAAGGAGTTCTCTGGGGATGGCATGAAGTGATGCAGTCCACTTGAGGAAAGGAAAGGTTTCCTAGTGTGGGGAACATATAACAAAATTGAAGATGAAGAAGTTTGGTCCCCAGTGAAAATTTTAGCAAGAGGCATGATTCAGTGGAATGCATATGAGGTGTAGAGTTGTCGGATGGATCTTCAACATCGGGTGGTTCAACATTTCCATTTGGATGGTATCATGAAGGTGGCGCAGAGGAAGTACCAATGATGAACAAAGGTGGGATTCCAAAGACCTACTCTTAAAAGGAGGAGATTGAAGAAACTCTAGATAGTCATGTGGGAAGGAGTACCGGGAACAGGTAGTATGAAGAATATCTGGTGAAATGGAAAGGAAGGCCTGTTGAAGATTCATCCTGGTGTCCTAAGGCAGAGGTTGACCATTTGGGTTTTCCTCCACCATCCGAGACGTGACGGGGTCACTTCTCAAATTACCTTGCGTCCACGCAGGAGCATCCAAGCAAAAAGTGGGGCACCTCAGATCACCCAAAAAATAGTTAAATTTAAGTTTCTTAGTTTTTAGATGTTTCTACATTTTGGATACCCCTTTTGGCTTCAGCAATGAAATTCCCAATTTATGGTTTTTATTTTCTATTCCTGGGTGGAAAGATATTGCAGTTTTAGTTTCTTAGATTTGCACCTGAAAATCTTCCGAGTTAGATTTGAGGCACTTAGAGTTCTTGAAACGGCCCTGAAACTTGCCAAAATTGGCATAGCAAATTTTGAGCGCGTTCTGACTTCGAGACCTTTTCAACGGTTCAAACGATTCGCGAATCGGAGTCCTGGATCAAAAGTTATGGCCTCGGGAAGTTGGCGCACTTTCTAGAAGATACAATTGCAAATGCTCTTTTGAAATTTGAACTTCATGTTGTAAATTTTTGGCGCAACTCAAATTGGAATGTTGTTTTGGCTCCAAACTAATGAGGAGCTCTATTTATGGGTGGGTTTCTAATTTTTGGGTAACTTTTTGGGGACAAGCTCGCATATTGCGAAAGGGTTATTCTATAGCTATCTGTAACTCGCACATGTGTTGAAGAACTTGGGGATTTGAGATCCTCTGCATGTAAGAAGCTCCATTTTCTGAACAATAAAATCTCTCTTGTTTGTGGGTTATTTTCTATGTCTCGGGCTGTGCCCTCATCACATATGGGAATCACACATCCACTCCATGCCTTCCTCAGGTTCCTGTCACCACATGTGAAACTTCCTTAGATTCTCCAATGCATGCTTTCAACACTATCCATATGCTTCTTTTTTATAGGCCAAGCTTGCACAAAACCATTAAGGGGCATTACTGAAATAATGAGTCCAAAAATATTCTCTTAAAAAACTATGACCCCCAAAATTAAATACATGTTCAATGCCACATACAACTTGCAAGTGTCCCAAAAATGATTATCCTTGTATGGTTTGCACATTCAAAGATGCACCACAACTAAATAACAACATTATATTATATTATGAATAACTTGAGAAAGGAGAAATTAATGCTTGGAAGAGACTTCAATGCTATATTACATCTTAAAGAAAAAGCAAGTAGCATCCTTCCTCCTACAAAAATTGTTAGACTTTTAAGAAATTTGTTAATGCAAATTATCTAATGGACTGTTCTCTAAGAATGAAAAGTTCACTTGGACAAATAGAAGAAAATACTCCCTTCAAATAGTAGAGAGGTCAAATAAATTTATTTTTAACTCAATATGGTTGGAGGATGAAACCATCTTGTGTTCCTCTATTTTGTCATTCTCACCATCAAATCATTTCCCAATTTAGTTGGATTTGAAGGAAAATCATCTATCACTAACCATAAAAAACCTTCAAATTGGAGGCAGTATGATTTAGAGAAAAGGTTTCATTCCATCTCTTAAAATTTGGTGGGAAAATTTCCATTCTTTGAAGGTTCCATAATGTGTCAGTTGGGTAAGAAACTACAGTATAATAAACAACAAATAAAATCTCAATAGAACAAGAATCATTTCAAAAATATTTTCACAAAAAAAAAAAAAGATCAGATTGCAAGATATTAATGACCACATTATTCAGAATGGGATCGCCAAGGAAATTTTTGAACTACAAAAAATTCTCTATAGAGATTTAGAGGAAATCCTAATGGAGACACAAGTCTCATAAAATTCAGCTTTCAAAAGGAGACAAAACATCAATTTTTTCATGCCTTTACAAAAATAAAAAAGAATTTGAGGCAATTGATTTGTTCTAGACAATTTATTAGAAAAAGCAGCTTCAAATCAACATTTGGGTGGAGCCAACTCCTCAACCCAAATTTTATACAATATCCAAAATCTAGTTTCTAAAGAAAATAATAAGTTCCTTATAAAATAATTATTCTTCAATAAGTAAAAAACAATAGTTTTATCTTTGGCCCTAGATAAGGCTCTAGGCCTAGATGGATTCACTACACTTTTCTTCCAAAAATGATAGGGGATTTTTGGGAAGATAGATATGGCTTACCTTGGAAAAATCATGAAAAAATCACTCAATTTTGAGAGAATTGTATGCAACTCACATTGTATTAATTCCCAAAGTGAACTCTCTCACCTCTTTTACATATTTTCAGCCAATTTCCTTATGTAACACAATATATAAGATCTTCTCCAAGGCTATTTCTTCAAGAATATCTTCTTTTCTCCCCCAAGATCATTTTTGAAGAATAAGGAGGTTTATTCCAAACAAAGAAATGTCAAAAGGATCTTTGGTTGCTCATGAGGTTCTACACTCCATTCACCAACATAATCTCAAGGCTATACTAATAAATTTGGATATGATGAAGGCATACAATAAAGTCAACAGATATATAAGTTTTTCTCAAACTTTTCTACACACAAGACTGGTGCAAATGGATTCTTTTAGACATGTTGAGAGTCAAATTTATAGGACTACTATGCTCTATTGGATTTTTTCACTCCACCCAAGGAGTCCTTTAAGGGAATCCCCTCTCCTTTTCTCTTGTTATATTGATGGCATAAGCCTTGAGTATATCAACATCAACTCAAAACTAGGATTGAAATTGGAAAGGAATATCTATACCAAAATTCCATCTCCCTATTACTCATGCACTATTTCAAAATAATACTCTACTATGTGGTTTCCTTTTCATTTATAAAGCAAAGTGCATCAATAAAACTCTCAACATGCATACTATTAGGCTTCAAGATAGGTAATTAATCCATCAAAATCTAAAATATTTTTCTAGAATGTCATCCCTTCTTGCAAAATCGTATCTCCTCAATCTTGGATTTTAAAATTGATGTTCTCCCAAGAAAATATTTAGGCATATTCTAGTTTTTGTTAGGGAAATTAAAAATTATTTTTGGAAAAAATTGTCATGGTTTCAATCACAAATAGAATACCCTTAGTTAAAAATAAATGGTTAACATTTGCAGGAAGAATATCCATGATAAAATTTGTGCTTTCTGTAGTTCTAATCTTCATGATGTCCATGTTACAAATGCTTAAGGGAATAACTCATTACATAGATAAAAGTTTTAGGAACTTCCTATGGAAGGGGATTTCTAAGAAAAACAACAAAATTTCTCTTGTGGCTTAGGAAAATCTCAACACATCATAGCATCTTGGAGGCACAAGAGTCTACAGTTCAGAGGCTCAACATTTAGCCTTAGGAGCGAAAATGGCATGGAACATCTTTGACAAACCAAAAGAAAATTTGAGCAAGATAATGCAATCAAAATACTTATATTTTGATGACCCTCACATAATATTTTCCATCTCCAACCCAAAACCCAGTTCAAAATTTTGGAACTTTATTATAAGACGCAAGGAAGTAATTCTTCCCCATGTCCCCTAGGTTATTCAAAATGAAGAAATAATATCCTTCTAGGAGGATTGTTGGAATGAAAAAACTCCCTTGGGAAACATAGTCTCTCTATCAGAATCGAAGTGAACATTGAAATATCTTTGGGGGAGTAAAGTGAAATATTATCTTATTGTCTTAAGGGACAATGCGTTTATAAAAAGTTGGAAAAGTCTCCAAGACTACTCGATCCCACAAGAGGTCGAAAATTCATTCTTTAGTCTATTCTAAAAGAAACAAAAAATTCTTTCTCTTTCCAACCAAAAATATTAATTTGGGCTCCTTAAAAAAATGGGCAATATAAAGTAAATCAAGGATCGTCCAACCCTTAGATTGACTAGCCCTATAAATTATGTTAGAATTTTTCTTGCTTACCCAAAGATGGGGCCTTTACATGGCTAAATCTTCAAAAAGAAATTCACACTAGTTCCAGACTATTTAAGCTAGGCATCACATAAGCCTTCAATTACCCCTTATGTGATAAATTGACACAAATAACTTGCTGTTGACCCGTTCCTTCTCAAAAAATTTCTAGAGGTGGTTGACCTCAAAATTGAACAAGAGTTATCCTCTCCCCCAATCATTATTGATTGTCTTTTGTAGCCAACTATTACTATTCAAAGATCATATATTTTCTAGAGTTTGGCTTCTCTCTCCTTCCATCCTCATTTGGAACATTTGGCTAGAGAGAGAAAAATGATTTTCAAGAAAATAATTTAGTAGTTGGGAAGAAGTCACATTGAAATTGGAACACTCCATTTAAGAGGAAATCATGGCCCATACTTATAAATCAAGATTTTCAAATCTTCCCTTCTCATTGGATGCACAAATTTTAAATCATTAGAGAAGCCTTTCTCCTCCCCTTCCTAATATTTTTCATCCTTATCAAAAAGTGGATAGAAGTAAAGTGGGTTGGATGCCACCAAACCATACAATGATAAAACTAAATATTGATGGTACTTCTCACGGTAATCTAGGTGTTTTAGGTGCAGGTTGCATCCTGCACAACTCAAAAGGAGAGGCAATCTTAACTTGTGCTAGTATACTTTAGATTGGATCAAATAACCAAGTTGAAGCCCAAGCTCTAGTTGCAAGACTCTAGTTAGCCATAAAAATATATAAAGGAAATCATTGTTGAAGGATATTCTCTCAACAACATCAACTCAATCAAGAATAAAAATATTCCCAACTAGAAGATTAACTACATACTCCATGATAAAAGGAATCTTTTAGAAAAATTTGATTCATTCCAAATCCAACACTAATTTAGAGAAGGAAATAGTCTTGTTGGTAGTTTAGCAAACTTGGCTTATGTTCAAAATGAGAGAATTCAAATATGTGAAGCCTAAACTATAAATGCTTTTGAATAAATCAATTTTATTATGGTAATTGAATCGAAGGCATAATCACTATTAGTAGAAATTTCACATGTGTTTAATATTTCTATGCATGTGTGGTAGGTTCCTCTCCTTAATACAAGTTTCATTTCCAAGACCCAATTTCTTGGGGTGATTTGTGAATGAGGTGTGAGATGTTTCAGATGCTTAGTGTACCAATATCTAGTGATTCAAGTTGTTAAACACATGCCAATTAAGAATTTAAGTTGTCATCCATGTCACCAAATGATATTGCTAATCTTCAAATAAATTTGATCTAGATAATTCTTGTGTGAGTAGGAATTATCTCTCACCCCAAGTACAACCAAATCAAGTGAAATTGTGTGTGAGAAGACACCAACATTCACACCTCATTGAGTATACATGTTTTATTGGTTTGAAATAACCTCATAACAAAGAGGTGATCACATTTTCTTCATAACAATTCTCTTTTCTTGCATTTCAAATTTTCATTCATGGAGACTGCTATAAACAAAATATTGTTCTTTCTAGTGAACACCCGAGAACAATTAATGGTGAATTCAACATAGGTATTCTTGGGAAAATATCCAATAATTGACTTAACATTTGGTTATGAGTGACTAATTATTGATGTAGTCTTGGATAAATGATAATGTTGTATTGATGGTAGCAAAATTTCCTTGCATACTAGATTAATCTCCTTGAATGTTGTGCATACCCTATTCTAGATTGCCTTGACATCTAGTTTTTATTTTTGTCATGATAAGGCTTAATAGTGCAAACTTTAGTTTTTGTAATGACCAAAATTTGATCAAATGATTTAAAAATTACATCAACCACGAAATAAAAATTTCAAAGAGAAAATCCTTCATTAATTTTGTGAGCTTTCCAAAAATCTAAATTAAAAAAATCTAAAAAATGTAGACTATAGAACAAATTTATGAAAACCCTAAAATTATAATAGTTGTAGTGTAGAAAAATGTATCCCTTTACATTTTCACACTTGTTTGGGCCCTCCCTACTAAAATTGGGCTTCTTTATACCTTATTTGGTCCTATTTTTCATCCACAAGCCTTATTTAATGCATTTCTCTAAGGATAATACCGACATTCATTAAATAACCAATCATAACTCATGTTTGTGGGTTGTGTGTTCTAGATCTAGTGATCTGGGACTCATACTGTTGGCAAGAGACATTGCGCATATTTTCTGGTGTTGTCATTGATGGCAACCCTTGTCAACTAGTAGATCCGCACGTCGTCATTTATGATGAGTTCAATGATTGCATTGATGATCTACGAATGTTGTTGAACAGTTGGAGAGAGGATTTATGTAGAATTGAAGGTCTGCAGAAGAGTTGTCTTTCACAGTGTATGGAAATAGGGTATCCAAATGAGTTAGGGAAAAAACATTTATTACGTCAAAAAGGTTAGGTGTGCGAATGATAAAAAAGTCTTTTCTATCTTTCATTTGTCACTTTGCATTTTGAGAAGAAGAAGTTTGAAGAGCTTTGAAGTGAACTTTGGCAAAATTTGGGAGAATTCAAGTGCGAAGGGGATTTGAAGGTCAAACCCTAATCTGGAAAAAGGGTATTTATCAGGAAAACTTGTAAACTTGTGAATTTGTGAAAATGGCTACTCCATTGGTAGTTGAAGCCAAGGATAGATCTCATCCGAAATTCAAGTGGCATCCTTTCAAGTCTATTGAGACTGAGCCCTTAGCTGAATTTTCATCTGTTCCGTACAACATTTTACATATTGAAGAAATTAGGGCATATATTCATGCTAATATTTAGGAGTTAGGGAGCTCGTAGTTGCTGAATTAATATTCTAAACACATTGTTGGAGAGGATTTTTGTGTTAAGCCCAAATTCAAAACCCTAGAGGAGAAGAAATTCACGTAGATTGTGAAATTTCCCATGTTTGATGAATGGAATTGACATCGAGTCTAATATTCCATACTGGCGATTATATAGTGGGAATTGCTTCGAAGTCAACTTATGGAAAATCTTGGTAAGATTAAGAAAGAAAAGAATAATACCTTTAAATACGGTAATATGTTACTGTGTTTGTTCTTTTATTTCATGAATGAAGTTTCAGGAGTCAGGAAAGTGTTTTGGGAAAGAGGCAATAAGCATGTAGCTATTCAGATTAGAGACATGTTATTCAGCCTTGGTGATTTGCAAGCCAAGAAAACTACAATCTGGGGATATCTCAAGAACTTTTAGAATGAAATGCAAGCAAGGGAAAGAATTCATACTTCTATTGTGGAGAAGTATAAGGAAACACTTTGTTTTACGGTGGATATTGATTAGTGCTTGATGAAAGCGACATAACCTAGAACCGTCTGGATTATGCCAATGGGTTATGAAGTTGAGGAGAGAATCTTGGAGCTATATGCACAACAAATGTTGAGTAAGCCTTTGAATTTTCCTGATGAAATGTTTGGAACATATGCAGAGAAGAATATGCAAGTCCATGGGAAATTGAAGAAACCAATGATAGTCTGAAGAGTAATGAAAGAAGTGGAAGTCTTTGTAGAAAGTATGGGCATATCTAAAGAAGGTGTAAGAGAATCCAAAAGGATGAGAGAACAAGGTGAAAGTGAAAAAGGAAAAGAGCCTGCTAAAACTGAATCTGCTAGTTTGACATCATCCTCTACCCGAACTAGATCAACGAGGAGCTCAACACCCCTATCCAGTCATGCAAAGAAGTTTTCCCTAGCAAAAGCTCAAGTTAAGACATCTAGTAAAAGGAAGAAGGATACAAGCACAAGAGTGTATATAGTTGTTTCATAAGATGAAGAGACAAAATCTGATGAAGAAGTTAGATAAATAAAGCATATGGGAACCCAAGCTGCAACAATAGTCACTAGGACAAGCCCTCCAATGAAAAGGAGAAAGCAAAGAAGATGAAGCCTGACAAACCAGGTATGTCTGTAGAGGAAGTTGAAAGATGTATGATTAAAGATGGAAATCTTAAGCTCCTATGTGAAGTGTATGGTACCTTTGATACTGTTGGTCAAAGAGTCCTTGAGGAGGCTACAATAAAATATTTGAACAATTTCAATATGACTCTTGTTGAGATAATGGCGCAGTTGCCTAAGGAATTGTATACAATTTTGGAGATGAGGAGGGTTAGTGCGAAAACTAAAGAGGAGTAGTTGAGAGAATTGGTTCTTGAAAATCTAAGTACAATAATGTCTATTGAAGAAATGAAGTCAATCCTAAAAGAAGCAAAAAGAGAGTTCAAAAGAAAATCAAGAATAAACAAGCTTATGTTGGGTAGGACTGAAGAAGTAGAAAAATAAACTGAAAGCATTATGAAGGAAGTTCTATTAAAGAATAGAATTGATGTTGTTTCTAAAGAAGAGCATGCGAAAGATATTTCATTTGGTTTGGTAAATGAAGAGGTTATAGTTGAGGACACTCGGATTTGTCTTGATGTGCATAATATAGAAGAACCTATGGAGATTGAAGCTCCTAAAATTGTGTCGGTTGAAGAAAAGGAGATATCAATTGAAGAAGTTGAAGTTACAAATGTCAAGCAAAAATTTGTGGCTGTGGAAACAATAGTTGAGGAAAAGAAGGTTAAAGTTAAAGAAGTTCCAGTGGAAGCAGGAGACACTACAGAGGTAGTGAAGAAGTTTATAGAAGAGAAAAAGGAAGAATTTGATCTTGAGTTGGGAGATGCACCTATGCATTTTGATACTTTGTCCCCAATTCATAAAATGAAAGTCCCATAATTTGCACAAGCTAAGGCTATGGAAGAAATCTTGAAGTCTCACATTGAGGATAGTGAGTTATTGAATCTTGCATCTTACATTCTAGAGAAGATCATGCCTACTCATATTAAGGATCCATCTGGTTCTTCCTCCGGTGAGTTGAAGAAGCTTAAAAATTTGGTAAGTACTCATTTTGAGTCACTTGAGAAGTCAAATTTAGTCAAAGTTCAGAAGGAATTTGATGCCAGAAAGATTAGTAGGGTGAAAGGAATGATAGCTAATGATAAATCTCTATTAGCTACCTATGTGAAATTTTTTCAAAGTGCATTATCAGAAGCTGGAAGGATTTATAAGTCATGTTTTTCTTTGTCAAAAATTATTGAGGAAAATGGGAAGAAGGTTAAGGATCATGAGAAAGAGTTAGCCGCTATTTCTGATGTTTTTTGATCCTTTAACTGTTTCTATTGGAGAGCAAGAAGGTCAATTTATATCCTTACTTGAAAAAATAAAGAGCTTGAAGTGTGATAATGACAGAATCATGGAAAAAGATAGTGAACTTAGAGGCCTCATTGGTCCAAAGATGGAGAGCATGTTGAATGCTTTGTAAGAAGCACAAGATGTTATGGCGGTCAGTGATCCAGTGAACCTTGAATCTGAAAAAATAGAATCTTATTTACTCCATGGTCACATAACTATTCTGGAAAGTCTCAAGAAGTGTTGGGACAAAAGCTTGAACCTATTGAGGACAAATTTTACAGATATCTTCAAGTTTGTGTAAGTTGTTTGAAACAAAGTTTATACATATGTAGTTTAAGTTTTTTGTTTATAGGAGTTTTGTATGCGGATTCCCCATCTTTTCCATTGATGTCAAAGGGGGAGAGTAGAATAGTGAAAAATGTATATTCATGTAAGGGGGAGTTGTAGTTTTGAACTGTGGATGAAGATCTTTTTGAGTTTTGGTTGGTAGTGTATTTTTGTTGGTATTGATTTGACACTTATTTACTTTTCTCCAAGTGTTGCCATTAATGCCAAAGGGCGAGATTGTTGGAAAGAGACACTACACATATTTTATGGTGTTTTCATTGATGGCAACCCTTGTCAGTTAGTAGATCTACATGTCGTCATTTACTCATATCGCTAGACAGATTGAAGATCAATGATTATATGTTAAGTTAGAATAGAGCATATGGTAGATTTGTGTTCTTTGATTCATATGCAAAATTTTTGTTATTATTTTGTATTGTGGATCTTAGGGAAGATTTGTCGATGCATAATCTATTTTATCTATAAATCTTGGTGCCTTGTATCAATTTTGGTGAAAGTTAGAAGGTCTGATTAACTAATTTTCTATTCATCAGTGTATGAAGGCCGACTTGGTGAATATAGTGTGTCGCAGATAGTTGAGGATTTATTGTTTAAGTATTTTTGTATTCGACCATTTTGGTTTGGGTCCTCACTATGTTGTGGCCAACTCTTGTGGATGCGTATTGAATATTATGGTTGATTTGAGGTGACAATTTGTGAATATTTCTTATTTTGTTGAAGCCAACATGAATCGATTAAATCCTAAGTAGTAGATATATATTAGTGATTTATTATATCATTTTGGCATGTGTTCAATGTGAGTTGATGTATGATGCAAATGTCAAAAGGTCAGTAGAGCGATTATGCGTAGTCTCACTTGTGCATTAAGGATTTTTGGTGCAAATTGAAGAAGAATAGAGAAAAAGAGTAGAATCAGTCAGAAGGTCCATAATTTGATTGTTGAGCCTAATTGGAACTACAATCAGACATTTGTAGATGCTACTTTACTAGTTCAAATCTTTGGAAGTATTCCAAACTTTTGTAAGGAAATGATCCTTTCAGTTTTTGAGCTGTGAGCTCTAGGCATTGTGCTTGAATGCAAGTGCATTCTCATTTTGTAATATTTTCTTTTGAGTATACTCAGAACAATATTGTGGATTGACCTCCACCATGGTTTTTCCCCTAATAGGGTTTCCACGTCAAAAAAATCCTTGTGTTATGGTGTTGTGGCTATTTGTCTTATGTGCATGCATTTTTACTTTGGTTGAATGTTATCAACACTTTAAGGAACAAATTAATAAAGTTAAAAATTGTACAACATTGATTCACCCCCCCTCTCAGTGTTGCTTGATTCCAACACATACGTCACCTTGGGCATATGGGTCACACCTAGGTTTTAGGGCCTGATCCTAAATATTGCATTGAACTTAACATTTCTTGAAATTTGTGTCCCAAGCTTAGGCTACTAGGACTCATACGCCCGAATTGGTGTATGAGTCCCACTTTATCTTGGAACTATTTTGAATTCAATCCTTGGTAGGATTTTATTCTCTTAGATTTGATGTCGACTTGTAGTGTTGTAATTTTAGGAAATTTGGCATAAAAAAGTATAAATACAAGGTTATTTCACATAATTTCTCCTAGCAATGTTCATGAGCAAGTAATCCTAACAATATATAAGAGTTCAAGCATTCTAGAAATTCAAGAGCATTCAAGAGTAAATTATCAAGCATTTGGAGCTATATTCAAGATTCAAGGATCATGTCAAAGTCTTCATGCAACATGTGTGTTTTTGAGGTAACATTTGTGATGTAGGCTTTCGTGATTCAAGCAAGTATTCAAGTCAAGATTCATTACCTTCAATCAAGAGTCAAGATCTATATCCATTGGATCCATTTCATACAAGATTGCAACCTTTGTTACAAGGGTTTTGTGAGTTGCAACATTGCATTTGTTCATTCAACATTCCTTTATTCTATTTCATTTCATTTTAAGATTTAATTACCCAAATGGGGTTTGACCAAGGCGAACCCCTAGGCCCTAACAAATCAACATTCTTCCTCTTCATGTGTGATTGCAGATCTAGGTGATTTGGAGCTTGAAGATCCTTTAAAAAAGTTGCAAGATTGAAGAAAGTTATTAATTTTTTCAAGAAGTCATCTTCATAGAAACTCACCTACAACTTGCAATTCAGACTTTTCAAACTTGGAGATCAGATCAGATGAAAAATATAGTAGATCACTCGAGGATCTGAAAGTTTTAGCCAAACCCTAATACTGGGACTAAATTTCCAACTTGGTCATATGAGTCCCAATATATCACTTTTCAACAATTTTTAGTAGATCCTAGTTTGTCAGTTGCAGATTCTACATTCATCCTGGGATTTCCAAAAAAGCTCTCATTGTCCTTTAATTAATTATTGCTTATCATTTTCTACTTTAAAGTAATTGCTCATAGTATGGTGTTTAGAAATTCATTTAAAGTGGGGGCATGCACTAAAATTATTACATTGGCATTATTATATTGACATTATTGTATTGACATTTTTGGATTAAAGGTTGATGCCAATAGTGGAACGTGATGGATTGTAGGCTTGATAGATACACTTCTTATTCCATAATGAGTTGTTACCTAATGTCCCCATCTTCAATCTTCCATTAAATTTTTGGGATTATAGGTTGATGCAGTAGTGGAACATGAAAAATTCTAGGCTTGAGAGACACACTTCTCATGCCCTAGTGACTTGTTTCCTAGTGTTCCCATCTTCAATATTTTTAGCATGTTAACTATGTTGTGGCACCTCATCAAAGTTATCAAGAAGTATAAATTTTGGTATGATTGACATATGGAAGGCCTATAGACCTAGCGTGACTTTTCCATCTACCACTTGTTATGAGTTCACACCTTGTAGACCTAGTGTGTGTTTCTCACTGTAGCCTTGGGGGCTCACCTAATGTATACCAAACTACACTAGCCCTTGTGAGCTTATTTTCATGACCACCGAGCATAACAAAAATTTCTCACCAATTGATCCATGTGAGTGTGTTTGATGGATGTGGCATAATACAACTTGCTAGTTCATCCTTTTTTTGCATTAGCTTTAGCATTGCATGCTTTTGTATCTTATCTTTTTGTGCATATCTTACTCATCTTTTGTGTCCTTTGTACTTATGTTTCTTTGCAATGGGATCTTAGATCATGGGGGCTTGATTACCCTTTTTTATCTTTTTCATCCTATCTTTCTAACATTTGTATAGTTAGACCTCTCTTGACACATATTTGTCTACTCTAGTATGAGTTTGAGCATAAGATCATACTCTCAATAAGGTGGGGGCTAAATGTAGTATACCCTTACAATTTCACTCTATGTTTGGGTCCCTTAATTAATTGGACATAATTAATCTTCCAATTTTCCAAATTATTCATTCCAAAGCCTCATTTTGCTCATTTCTTGAAAAAGGGAACCTATATTTAATTAATGCAAATTATATTTTTATTTACCCTAAAATTAACGTGTCTTGGACTTTTGGACTAGGATCCTTTCTCTCCTTAAGTCCTAGGTCCCAATTTTTAATATATTTTTGGTGGTAATTTAATGATTCAAATTTCATATGCAAATGTCAGATTTTAGAATATAATTTTTGATAAATTATATAAACATCTATAAATACATAGTTATTTTATCAATTCTAGTGTAACACTTAAGAAGCAACATTATCAAGAGTTTACGAGAGAAAATATTATTGTCAAGAGCATTCAAGAGTAAATTTTTAGTTATAATGTTGCAACATTCAAGAACCTTTGATGATATTCAAGCTTATTTGTGTTCATGTCATCTTGTGAAAGATAACATGCATTGTTAATCCTAAAGCATCCAAGAATTTTTATAGTGTCCAATCAAGCAAAGCAAGATCTCAATCCTTTGGAGAGATATGCTAATTAAAATCCTCTAAGGGAAGCCATTCCATTTATCAATTGACATTATATTTCTATCATGGTTTAATCACCAAGCATGGCGTTTGACTAAGGAAAAACCTCATTCAAAAACAAAACAATTTTTTCCTCTTTATATATGTAGATTTACAGGTGAAAGGACCCAAAATTTATTAAGGAGAAATTTTGCAACATTATCAAGTTGTCACTATTGTTGTCAAGTCACGAAAACTCAATTACAAATTTTATTTTTAGCTTTTCGATAGTGGGACCTGTACAAAATAGAAGCTTAGATCCAATACTAGAGGATTGACAAAACATATTCTGGACCCCTTGCCCAAGACCCATTCACCCTAGGGTGAACCTATCCTTCTACAGTGCTCATATCCAAATTTTTATGCTAGCTACATGTGTCCAAACCCTTGTTAGATCTTCTTCCAAATTTTCATTTTTGTTTTTATAACTTTGGGAAATTGCATTTCATCATCTAGGTCATCTAGTTTCATTACTGTAGTTGCATCAAATCATTTCCAATTAATTCAAATATGTCCATTTGATCAAGGAAACCTGAGAAAGAGTATCCAAGGTTATATTGACTCACTTTAGGGTTGAAAGTCAATATACACTCATTTGTGATCTCTCTCTCTTGATTCCTAATGAAATTAGAAAATAGGGGACACCCTTTTGTTCCTGAGTTCTTTGCATAAAGGACCTAGGACACCCCCCATCTCCTCACTATTTTTCTTCATTTCACTCATAATTTTTAGATTTTTGAAATCCTAAAGCCTATAATCAAATTCACAATGCCATATCCATTGAAGATACACTTTTCTAATTTTGCTTCGAGTTGGTTTTATTTTGAAAATCTACATGTGCAAATGCTTCACATCCAAAGTTTTTGAGAAATGAATACATCACCTTCTTACCTATCCATGCTTCCACTAAAATACCATAGCCCAAAATAAATAAAAGACATATATTCAATAAATAAACAATAGTATTTATAGCCTTTACCCATAAGTTTAAAGGAAAATCAAAATGCAATCTCATAGTCTTTGCACGGTCCATTATTATTCTACTCATGAGCTTAGCCACTTCATTTTCCTATGGAGTCCTTGGAACCATTTTTTCCTACAAATTCTATTAGATTCAAACAATAATCCTCAAATTATTTTTCAAAATACTCACCACCATTATCAGATCTAAGACATTTCAATCTTTTACCTATCTCACTCTCAACCAATCTCTTCCATTTCTTAAATGTTTCAAATACATCATATTTTTTCGTAAGGAAATAAATCCAAACTTTCCTAGTTGCATCATCTATAAAATTAATATTTTATATTGAGATCCACTGAGAGAAGATACTTGAGATAGGCCCCATACATCCATATGCACAAGCTCTAACTTCTCATCTTTCTTTTGCTTCCCATCAATGAGAAAACTAACTCTATTTTATTTTCTATAGACACCCACTATCAAATATGATTATTCTTCTATCACGTGATAATGTAAGCAATAATAGTAATGTTCTTAATGTTGATCCACCTCCTTCTAAGGAAGATGATCACACTTCTATTTAAGAGGCTAATGATGGAAGTCCTATTAAGAAGGATGAAGATAATCCCATAGAAGAGTGTGATCCCCATTGCTGGAACAATGCTCTCTATGAAGATCCTCCTCCTTCTCAAGATCTAAAAACATGTTATGGCCCTGGCTTTGAGCTCATCTCTAAATATGGGTATGAGCGTAAAGGTTGTGGGCATAACAAGCAAGGCATTCCGGTCCCTTTAGAATGTGCACCTCGTAAGTGTAATTTGGGGCTTGGTTGTTTGAATGAACAATCTAAACATAAACTATGGTTGAATGTGGACATGATTTCTACTCAACCTAGTTCTTGTAGAATGATTCATCCACCATTATACGCTGTCTTTGTACCTTCTTCTTGTGAGTGGTCAAACTTTTCTCCACAAGAGAAAGGGATGTTTCCTGCTCCTCATTCTTTATTTGAGCAAGAGCATATTTTGTTGAGGCTTCTTAAAGCCCGCTTGAGTACTCTTCCTCCTCCTAAACGTAAGAAATTTCATAAGCATGATAAAGAAAAATATTCTTTCTGTGCATACCATTGGGTGCCTGACCATTCCACTAGTGAATGTAAGGACTTGAAGGATAAAATACAAAAAATTCATGATTCAGGTGCCATCACTCATTTATTTGCTAATGTACCTACCTCTTCTTCAAATGAAATGTGATATCGAGGTCTACCTCTATCTTGTATGTTCTAAGTATTTTGCATGGTTCTCCTGGACCTTGTATACTGGGGGCAATGATAACTTGTTCTGGAGATGTGCATCTTTCTAAGGACTCCCTCTCTTCTCTCTATTTTTCAAATGAAGTGTCCCTTGAGTGGACCCCTTGTTCTCTTGAAGGGTTCCCAAGGGACCCCCTTTTGAAAAATTCTCCCTCAAATGAAATCAATTGCATCTAGCTTGGTGGCAACTTGACTAGACCTATCTTTTCTGTGACTGTCTTGCAAATGTAGCTTGTAGTAGCCATAGGTTCATCTGATTAGTCTTTCATTGTAGGAACAAGAACTTATAGAGCTCCTTTGCATCAAGCTTTCGTAACATGTTTAGTATGCAAATTAACATGTTGCTTCAAAAGTGCACCTATGAGGTTTCTTTTCAAGGCTTACCTTGCAGGACCAAGCACCTGTGAGGACCCAATCCTTCTCTACAGAGTCCCCTAAATCAGGTTTCCCTCAGGAGTACTTGGGGTGGCTTCTTTGTAGGTTTGAGGACCTGTGAAGCACTTTCATCCTATGGGATCTATTCATCATTACTCTGTGGGCCTCCAGTGTAGTTTGTTCAACTCTATAGCAGAGAGTACCTACAGAGCCTTTTGTTCACCTCCCATAGGTCTATGCATGTGTGGTGCATTTTTTCAACTCTCCTTGGGTCTGAGGGCATATGGAGCCATCTCTCTTGGAATTTTTATTCCTTTCTAGCTTCTCCATATTTCTCTTAAATTCTCTTTCTTCTCAATTGTGTATACCAGATCGAAGATCTGCTTCTTCTTCATCTTGGGTATATGCTCTTTCTCTCTTTGACATTGGTTGCTTTCCTGACTTTTATATGCATTCTTCTCTTGAAGTGATCATTCTTTACATTCTTCTCTTCATTTTAGAATTCTTCTATATGTATTATTTCTTAATTTGGGGATGATGCATAGAATTGAGTAAACCTTCTACATCAAGGTCTCTTTCACTTTCCTGACTCAAATCCTTTAGTTTCTTGTGTGTATGTGTGTATGTGTTTATATATGCTAACCTCGTGATGTAATGGATTTTTCTGTTCTAACATTGTTGTCTTGTGCAGGTCTTTCTTGTCTAATGTGTTTTTTTTGTAGGTCTTCAGCCTAGGGGTGTGCTTCCTTGTTTCGAAGAGTTATCTTCTTTCTCTATAGTATCCTTTTGGCACCATGGTGTTATTTATGTTTAGTATATTTCCTTTAGCATGCATATTAGTGTAGATTCATATGGCCGCTAAAGTGGGGGAAAAATGTAATGTTGTAAAATTGCACCCCTTGCAATTTCACATACATTCTTGTATCCAATTTGGTGTCCACTCCCTTAGTACTTGTGTAGGCTCATTTTAGCCCCTGCATCAGTCTTTTTCCCTCTCAAGATGCTCAAGGACCCCTTTTTAGCAGCTACCTTTGTGTGTCAACTTTACGTCAAACCTTGTGCTTTTCTTGTTCATGTTTTTTTGTAGTGTGATGTGTCTAGACACTAGTGTGCCACGTGGACATCTACATGCCACACTAGCGTCTTGTAATGTTTCAATGTTCAAATGACTATTTTTGAGCATGTTTTCCACTTTTCAGAAAGTTTTGTCAGTGGTAACAACTTGGGATGCCTTGTAATGGATTAGGAAGCTTCTTTTTCTTCCTTAAAGGCTATATTTTCAATCCATTTGGTCTTCTAGCTTCTCTCTAGCTTTGGATCCTACATTTCCCCCTCTCTTTCTCTTGCTATCTTGCTTGCATAGCTCCATACAACTTGTTACATTAGCACTCTCACATCCTTATATCACCCTTTGCAAAACTCTTAGCTCTTGCAGCTCTATTTTCCTCCATTTGGCTTCCTTAAGCCTTGAAACTCTATCTCCCTCACCTTGTGCAAGTGTGAGTATCTTGGGATTTCACACATCCCCTATCTATTGCATCTCTACTTTGTGACACATGTTCTCCTCCTCGAGTGGGGATTACTTTTATCACCTATATTTTGTGATACAGGTTCTCTTCCTCAAGCATGGAATGCTTTTATCACTCTTGCATTCACTTCATTTCTATCTATCTGGTTGTCCATGGAGGTGGGAACACCAAAATGGGGGTTTGACTGAGGAAAACCCCTATACAACCCCAACATTTCTCCAGATTTTATGTATGCAGGTGTTGAAGATATCTTCTAGTTGGATGCTCCACTACTTGGGTTTTTTTGAGCTTCTTCTATCTCTCATCCTCTTTAACTTTATAATTTACTTCACTTTATTTTAGCGTTATTACATTATGTCATTTTCCCACATTCTGAAAGTTCTTAGTAATAAGGATGCTAGAAGTTGCTTAGTTGTTTTCTGTGATATTCTCATTCTCTAGTCTGTACGAGATACCAACGCACCTCTAGGATGCTGGCATGCCTTTGGGATGCTAGCACGTCACATTTTTGTTTGTATCATACATTGGTGTACTTTGGCTGAGAGCTTGTCAGTTTGTCTAGAAAACATTTGTGACTTGCTCTTTCTGATTGTAGAACTCTTGCATTGTTCCTTGAGGTAGTTTAGGGCAGTTCGCCTCTTGAGAATCTCTTGAGAATAAAGAGACTCATGTGTAGCAAATCCCCCTTCTCTACAATACTAATGCCCCTTTTGTAAACTTCCAAACTTTATCACTAAATGTAACAATACAACCTTCATCATCTAGTTGCCATGCTAAAATTAAATTTCTAGTCAAACTTGGAACATGCTTTACCTTTTGTAGTAGAAAATGCTTCCCATTTCACAAATTAATCTTGATTCTTCCATTCCAACAATCTGATAGGGTTGATTGTCTCCTAAAAAAAAAGCCCAAAATACCCTTAGACATAATCAAGAAAATAACTTCTATGAGGTCTAGCACAAAATGAAGCCCCTGAATCTAACACCAAGAATCATCAACAATATCAAGGGAAAGAATCAAAGCATCATATTTGGATTTATTACTTACCACATTTTCCTCCTTAATGCTTTATTGTTTTCCTCCATCTTTATTCTTTTGAGACCAACAATCTTTCTTTAGATGACCCGATTTATCACAGTACCAACAATCCTCCTTCCCTCTAGATTGGGACCTCTTGACCTTTTACTTTCCTCATGAATTCCCATGACGTCTAGAACCTTTTCCTCTGTCCTTTGATTTGTCCCTACTTTTTGCATTCAAAACACTACCTAATGTGGATGTTCCACCTAAGCTTTTCTTATAGATTTCCTCGCTGAAAATCACACTTAAGTGTATTTTAACCAAATACAGAATTACTAACTACCATTACCAAGCTATTCCATCTTCAAACTTAAGTGGAATAACATCATCAAACTTAAGTGTATTTTAACCAAATACAGAATTACTAACTACCATTACCAAGCTATTCCATCTTTTGGGAAAATAACATAATATCAAGAGGGCTCTAACTTATTCATTAAAATTTACATTTACAAAATTCAATTGACTGGTAACTGTATTAAACTCATTCAAATGATCAATAACTATTCTAGCTTCTAGCATTTTCATATTAAATAAATGATTCAGAAGATGCACCTTATTTGAAGTTGAAGGCTTTTCATATAATTTTTCCAAGGTTTGCATCAACTCTTCCTTTGTCTTCGCTCTTGAAATAATAAATACCCCCTTGCATTCCATCGTCAATTAATTTGGGGGGAAAATGTGTCAACAAAAGTATAGTAAATTTAAACAAGTCTTATTAGGCTCCATATAACAAGAAATCCCAAATCCAATTTAGATTCACAACCTTACAAAATGAATTCATTTTGAAGGAGGAGGAGAAAATAATTTTAAAATAAATCATGCCTCCAAGACAACACAATAAAAATGAAAAATAAAAAAACACATTTTTTTGGTGTGTAGTATTGCCCATGCACCAAGATTCTCATGTATCAATGAAATAATCATATAATAGGAAGTAAGGAGATAAACCAAGATCTGGATGAGTCCATCAAATAATACGTAAATATGGGAAATAATACAATTGCACCACTCATGGGGAAGGAAGGATATTAATAAAAAGAAAGGTGAGAAAAGATATATATTGGTGATGTATTTTATGTATCAGGTTTAAGTCATAACTTGTTAAGTGTAGGTCAACTTGTGCAAAAAGGCCACATTGTAAAATTTGATGATGTTACATGCATTATTGTTGATGATAAAAACAAGTTGATAACCAAAATACTAATGAATGCTAATAAAAATTTTCCTCTTAGCATCAAAAAATATGCATTTAAGTTTTATTGCTCTAGTAAAAGATATACAATGGTTATGGCATCTTAGATTTGGTAATCTAAATTTTATTTTCCACTAAATATTTTGCATAAAAATAACATGGTAATAGGCTTACCGTTTATCCAAAGGTCAGATGAAGAATGTGAAGAATGCATTATTAGAAAGCACCATTGAGAACCCTTTGCAATAAGGTAATCTTGGAGAGCTTCAGACACATTGGAACTAGTACACTTAGATCTATGTGGACCATTTGAAGTTGCTTCATTATCTAGTATGAGATTTTTTTGAAATTTATTGATGACTACTATAAGAAACTTTGGGTTTATCCATTGAAAAAAAAAACCACTTTCAAGAAATTTAGAGAATTTAAAGAATTATTTGAAAACCAAAGTGGGATGATCCCATAACGCTGGTTTACAATTTCTGGGAGATTCTAATTTTTGTTAAAATCACATATTTTTAGAAAATTATATAATGATTTAAGGCTTAAAAATTTTCATTTAAAGCATTCCAATTGAAGAGGGTTTGATCAAACTACCTTAGATCAAAACCCCTTGGATAGAACCCCGCTAGTTTTAAACCATACCTATAACAGAGTCTCCTTTACACCTGTCAAAATGCTGATAAAAAACCACTTTTGATTTAACTTTTGGGGGATCAAATGAATTCATTTAAAATTATTATTTTTAAGTATGTAGTTCTTATTATAAGCTTCCTAAAAAGTATAATTTTAATTTTATAATCATATTTATTTTTTATTTCTTGTGAATGTAGGTTTTTCACCGAAAATCAAGCTATATGTTCTGCACATGTGGAAAAATAGAAGATTATTAAAATAAAATAAAAAATATGAGCGCACCAGATATTGAAGTCCTTGATCCAAAAATAAAAATAAAAAATTGATACATACAAAAAAAGTTGTGTTATATAGTTTGCCTATGTCTGAATTGTAATTGGTTTGACTTCGAAACATGATTAAGGAAAAAATACTCAATAAAACACTATGAAACCAATTGGAAGCACTAGATATCACAGTTAAAAATATAAATTAAAAAAAAAAAAGAATTTTATCCTTCATGGAAAAAAAGTTGCGTTATACAATGGGTGTCACTCCTTAAAAATGGTGTTTAATGAAATAAAACTAGTTTTCGAAGGAGATGGAAAAATAAGTGCAATCTAGTTCCAAATTTTTTGTAAAAAGCATATTTAGAATCTATAGACAAAGTGTCACAAATCAATAGTTTGCATCATCTTCAAATTCCTCACAGTTTAGCTGCTATAGGTGCCCGAAAGTGAAGATTTAGTTAGAAAAAATCAGTTCAATGTCTAGTTTGGCCAAAAATTGTAAACTAGTATTGTGGGATCATGTTATTTTCTTAGAATTTTAAGGACTAATAGAGGTGGAGAGTATATGTCACGTGGATATCATAATTTTGGTATTGAAAATGACATAAAAATGAAACTAATAGAAACATATACACCTTAGAAAAAAGGTGTAGTTGAGAGGAAGAACAAAAAAGTATTAGATATCGTAAGGAGCATGCTTAATGCTAAGAATTTACCCAAAGTTTTTTGGGTAGAAGTAGTTTGTTATGTAGGTTATATTTTGGATAGATTTCCTATGAATAAAGTTTGGGGCATGAAACTAGAAGAAGCATGGGGAGGATACAAACCCCGTGTAGATCATCTAAGAATTTTTGGTTGCATTTATTACTCTCATGTTAAAGATGAACTAAAAAAGAAAATGGATGAAAAGGCATAAAATGTATCATTTTTGGATAAAATGAAGAATCAAAGGCATATAGGTTATACAATCCTAAGAAAAAAAATTGGTAACAAGTAGAGATGCAATTCTTGAAGATCAAGAGTGGTGTTGGAGATTCAAAAAGAAATATCAACAAGTTAACATTGAAGATGAAGCTACAAATCAATAACAAAATTCAATTGTTAACATGTAGGAACTAATAGTTGTAGCATTCAACAATCAACACCAAGGAGAAGCTCTTCTTCATCAAAAATTAGTCTTTCTCCACCAAGTAGCAGACATGTTTTTCACCAAGTAGTAGAAGTAAATATTCATCCTCCTCCTCAAGATCTCTAGAAAGAAGGGAAAAAGACAAGGATCTTGTATGACATTTATCAAGAAACAACTGAGGTAAATGAAGATATATTTGTGATTTTGAATTTGAATTTTGATTGTAACCTATTATATTTGAAAAAGAAATAAAATATGATAAATAGCTGAAAACTATGAATGAAGAAATTGCAACCATAGATAAAAAAACAAATTTGGGAACTTGCAGATCTCCCAAAGCATAACAAGCCAATTGGAGTAAAGTGGGTGTATAAAAAAAATTACAATGAGAAAGGTAAAGTGAATTTAAATACAAGGTCAGGTTGGTAGTGAAAGGATACGAGCAAATATTAGGTGTTTATTATAATGATGTTTTTGCAATTGTTACAATAATGTCCATACTATTTGCATGATTTTAGGTTTCTCAACACAAAATGGTTGGAGAATTTTTTAGATGGATTTCAAATAAACATTCTTGAATGGTTTATTGGAGAAAGAAATCTACATTGATAAATCACGTAGTTTTCAGATAAAATTTCATAAAGGTAAAGTTCTCAAACTAAAGGAAGCACCTAGAGTTTGGTATGAAAGGATTGGATCATATATTTTTTTAAATGGTTTTGAAAAATACCTTATAAGAACACCTTATTCAAAAAATAAAATCAACATGTTATGATAGTCTACATTTATGTTGATGATTTGATTTATACTCAGAATAATGAAAATATTCTTAAAGAATTTTTAGTGGCAATGAAGATTGAATTTGAGATGAATGATCTAGGTTTGTTGCATTATTATCATTGTCATGAAGTAACTCAAAATAATGATGGGATAAATTAATTTCACAAGAAAAGTATGCAAATGATATATTGAAAAGGCTTAAGATGGAAAAATAAAAATAAACAAGTACACATATTGCCATGGGCGTGAAGTTGAGAAAACAAGATGAAATAAAAAGGTAGACTCTACTTTGTATAAAAGTTTGGTTGGAAGTTTAATGTACTTAAATGCAACAAGGTCAAATATCATGCATGTAGTAAGCTTGATAAGAAAGTTCATAAATAATCCACATGATTCTCATGTACAAGCAAGTAAGAGAATACTCAAGTATGTGAAAGGGACTACAAATATAGGATTTATTTAATGAAAAGAAGGATATTTTGAAGTTAACTGGTTATACAAATAGTGATTGGGTAGGAAACCAAGATGATAGGAAAAGTACTTTAGGATGTACTTTCAATCTTGGTTCAAGTTTAATTTCATGGTGTTGAAAAAAGAAACCTATTGTTGCATTTGTTGAAAGAGTTTTCCCTTGGTCTCCTTGTGTTATGTAGTGTAATGGCTTAACCACCTCTCGTGGATCTTGTATAAATCTGGAAATTGTATCAAGCATTAACAGGTTGATCTTTTGGTGCAACGACAACTGTGTCCAACCATTGGTATTAGAGCTGAGGTCACGGCTTTGAACCCCTCACTTGCACTGGGGTGATTGTTGTAAGGGTTTTCCCTTGGTCTCCTTGTGTTGTGCAGTGTAGCGCTCAGGTCCGTGACATGGCTTAACTGCCTCCTATGGATCTTGTATAAATTTGACAGTTGTATCAAGCATTAACAGGTCAAAGTTTTGGTGCAACAACAACTGTGTCCAACAAAATTGTCTTCAACAAAAGCATAATATGTGGTAGTGACTTCAGTAGGTTGTCAAGTAGTTTGATTACGAAGGATGTTTGAAGAATTGATGTAGCCCCAAATGGAAGAAACAATTATATTATGTGATAATAAATCAACCATTGCACTTTCTAAAAATCCAGTATTCTAGGAAAGAAGCAAAAACACATAGACATCAAATTTCACTTCATCAAAGAACTTGTTAAGATAAAAGAAATCAATCTTTCTTATTGTAGGTCTAAAGATTAGGTTGTTGACATTCTAACAAAACCTCTGAAGGGAGAATGTTAAAATAAAATTAAAATTTTGATTGTAACTACTAGTTTATTGTAACTATTCATCCAACATACCATTTAAACAAGGTCTATATTTAGACAATTTAGACAAAAAAAATACAATTCTCTGCCTCTCCTGGATGATTATCACAGTTCAGGTTCATTTAACTATTTATTGTTTACAATAATTTTTAGCATTCATTTTTTAAATTTTTTCTAGCACAACATATTAAATATCTCATAAATAAATCATGCACCATTGATTGTCTACTAAGTCATATGTGACATTCGAATGTTTGTACTCATCTACTGAACATGGAAAATATCACATCATTGAACCTTTATACTCATAATTATTTATTGAAGGTTTAAAATGTTACCACAACATTCAATCTTTGTATTAAGAATTATTTATTAAAGGTTGAAAATGTTACAATAGCACCTAGCACTAATCTTTGTATTGAGAATTATTTATTGAAGGTTTAAAATGTTATCACAACATTCAATTTCTGTACTCAAAATTATTTATTGAAGGTTGAAAATGTTACCATAGCACCCACTATGTTTTTACTTAATATATATTTATAAAGGATAAAATATCAATCTACATTGAAGAGTTGAATAAAAAACATTTGATACATGTAAACATGTTTGCTAAAATTCACTCTCATATTAAATATAGGAAAATCCACTATCATATTAATACTATGAAATAAAAGCAATAGACTTTGAAAACAATAATTTCATACTAGGAAAAAACAAATGTATTTATAAGAATAAAATAATTATATTTTGCAATTTTCACACTAAATCAATAGAAAAAGAAAGAAATTTAATAGTTTTAGAATTATTTAATCATAATAATAATTTTGAATTATAGAATTGGGCTCTAGGAAAATTTATCGCCAGCAATTCATGGAAGGAAAATTCATTGCCAGCAATTCACCGCCATGGAAAATTCACTGCCAAGTAAAATTCACCGCCAGTAATTCACCAAGTTTTTGAAATATATATTAAAAAATATTGATGAATTGCTGGCAGTGAATTTTGCTTAGCAGTGAATTTGGTGAATTTTCTATGGCCGTGAAGGTGAATTTTCCTTTGACAGATTGCTGAGATGAATTTGCCAAATGCCATAGAATTATAGTTGTGTTATTGATTTGTCACTCAAAACAAGATGATATTGACATGAAACAATCATCACATGATCTAACAGAAAGAAGAGATAGAAAAAACAAAAATTAATGAAGATATTGAGATGACACCCTATATAGGCAGATTCTCCCTACTTGCAGATTTCACATATAATTCCATAACTGTAAAAGCGGTGGGATTTCCTGCTTTTGTCACGGTGGTTGCACTTTAGCTGTGTGTCTTTTGCTTGACAGTTGCAGTGACATTTCTTATTGTTTCAGTTCTAAGATATGTTCTACCATGGATTTCTTAAGGTTTTTTTCTAGATTTCTTGCAGCTGGATAACTCCAAAGGAATTGCATTGATTCGTCTTCTTAGAAGAAGAACCATGCATTCTCTTTGGAGTCCTCCGGTGTGTAGAATATCCAAAGCATTTCAGAGGAGAGAAACTTTTCATGTACAGCATAGACAAGGTATGTATTCGATTTTTTTTTTCATTGACATTTCATTGAATCAAGTTTTTTAAATGAAAACTGATTATTTGGGATCGCAGATTTTACCAGTATAGAAGCCTAGAAATTTCTTTGCCTATGCAGGCAAATAACAGCTGAGAAGTCTGGACATAAGGAAATGCTCAGATCATACACAGATCATAATATGCTGATTATCAATAGTTTCAAAATATCTTCTGCTTGTACGGCATGTTTCAGTATGAGAGGAATAGTGATCTAGATTTTGAAGTAGGCATTTAGAGTATGACAGAGTGGTGTGCAAATTCAGGAGTTCAGCTTCTGAGCATCATTAGGACTTTCTTCTTCAGTGTTGTGTCTAAATAAATTCTATTATTGTATGAAAAGGCTTCAAAACCATAGTCAACATTATTATAGCTCGAAGAGGAACGCGATCAAAGTGCCAGTCCCTAAATGTCCAATAAGGATCTGATTGTGAAGTGCAAGTTTTAGTTTGTTAAGGTTTAGTCCTAGGTTTAATATTGTTGGCAAAAGAAAAGAAAAAAACCCTGTTCCATGATTTGTATTGTTTCTTTTATAAATAAAGATCAATTAACTTCGTTCTTGCATGCTGTCAATTTCCATTGCAGGGAAAAAGTTATGAAGAACAGCATAATAAGTAATGCCTGTATTATGCTCAGCATGTTCATATCTATATGAAGTAGCATAAAATTTTGAGGAACATTAATGAAGTTATTTCATGTTGCTTGTATTTTATATAAACAAATGATATAGAGAGTATCAACAGAGAAGACCAATAAAGCACTCGCTCAATCTACTAAAGTCATCACATTATATCTTAAAGTCAAGTCCAATAACGCAGAGAGTCATTTGAAAGCATCACCAATTTCTAGGCTTCAGCAATTCATCACCAGCAATTCAGTGAGGGAAAATTCACCGTCAACAATTCATGGCAGGAAAATTCACTGCCATGATAATTCACCGTGCGAAAAATTAATTGTACGAATTTTTGACGATTAATTTTTTGTGGCGGTGAATTGTCGGTGGCCGTGAATTTTCTCAGGGTGGATTGTTGACGGTGAATTTCCCCTGGTGAATTGCTGATGGTGAATTTTCCTAGAGCCATGGACATCGATCAGAAGAAAGGGGATTTTTTTATCAGAAGTTATAGTTGCAACTGCTGTGGTAGACATGTATGCAAGATATGGATCTGGTTTTTGTAAGGGTTTCTTTATAGTTTTCTTGGTCTGTTATTTTAATTTGTATCACTATATATAAACAATCGCTCCTTTGCTCTTCTGATATAATAGACAATAAAAATTAATGGATAGTGAATGTTAAGCATCCAATTTGATGATTGTTATGCAGTAATTTTTTATTATTGTTGAATTCGGTAATTTTCACTGTATATTTTTATTTATCTTGAATATTAAGAGGTGTAAGTATTTTAGTTTTTGTTATTACAGATGATTTTTTCTTGGTTTAAGGAAAAGTGAGACTAGTTTCAAATATTCAGATGTTTGGTTGATCTGATTTAGGATTTCAATTCATTCTTTAGCCTTTTAAAATTTGAAAGTTTTAATCAATTAATTATGTTTTAGTTTCTTATTAATTTTTTTGATATGATTTGGTCACGATTTCTTTGCCACATTTTTTTAATGTGGAAATACCACAAATATTTTCTTTCCCACCTATTTAAGGTTGTTCTTGCTGGTGTATCAAGTGTTGCATAAGAAAGATGCCCGTGCTATATTTAGGTTCATATAGGTCTCTTCAAGAGCCAACTTTCTCTATGGTTTGGATTTGTGGCTTCATTATTGTTTCTTATTGTATTTTGGTTCATGGTGGTTAGTTTTTATCATACTTTGATTTTTTTGTATTTATGTTTGAGTATTTCTCTTAATTTTCTTTGATGAAATAAATGGAAATTTTAGAAGTTGCATGCAACAATAAATAAAATTATTATTTTTAAATATAATAAATTACACATAAGAAAAAATATGGATTAACTATCAAACAAAAGGATGAACTTGACCTCGGGTTCTAATTTAAGGATTGTCTATTGGTTCTCTTTTTTTGTTTCTATATAATGGATATGAGGCCTTTTTTGAATTTTTTTTTTTTATAAAAATGCTATATATAAGAGAAGATATATACAAAATATAACTTATTGATGAAAATGTTGTAACTTAACAAAGTGTATGCTTTATCGAGAGGCTACCTCTCAAAGTGGCACTATGAAGATAATAAAAGAATTTTGTTTCTCTCACTTCTGTAATATTTCTATGTGTTCAACATATCTTATCTTGTATGTTCATTACAAGTGGTATCAAATCTCTTTCTAGGGAAATTGCTATATGTAGTTTAACTAATTTAGGGCCATCTATAAATATCCATCGTATGCTCTAACCTCCCTCTAGAGGGATCTTGGTGGTTAGAAAGTGGTTGTAGCTATAGTTGAACTAAATCTATTACCCATGGTTTCACAAAAAAATTATCCTTGAAAGTAAATTTTGCTCTTTTTAGGTTAGAAACCTTATGATGAGGGTTTTCAAATATCCTTAGAAGAGTTGTCCTTCTTGGCTAAGATAGATTTATTAATAAAGTGACAACTAATTTAGCTCTAATACCTAGGCCTCATATAGCCTTCTGCTTCCTCTTTTAAATCAAGAAAAGAGATATTCAATAGACACACTAAAGCTACCATAATTCATGGGCTCTTTCAAACAAGATCATGAAAAAAGGGCTAAGGGGTTATTTACAATTTTGATCAACCATGGAAAAAGAGCCACAAGCATTGAGAGAAATGCTTGTATCTTATCAACTCTACAATATTGATCAATAATTTTGAAGAAATTTCAAATTGAAAAGAAGAATTGGCTTCCCCTAAGTAACAATCCATGCTTAAAACTCATATTTTTTAATGTCTTGGTTGTGTTCTATTTTCCCCAAACACTTAAGGTAATTGGTGATATCAGAAGGCAAAAGCTAGTGGTCTTAGTAGATAGTGATAGCACTCATAATTTTATCAACTAAAAATTGGACAACTACCTACATTGCTATGTGCATGCTTGTAATTATTTTTAAATTAGGATGGCCAATCTACAATAGTGTCCTATGCAGGAATGTATCATACCATTAGAATTACCTTGGGAATTATCAATGACCATTAGTATACTTTAGATTTCCTTTGGTGGTGTAGATGTGGTATTGGGTGTCTAGTGGTTACAAACCTTTGGTCCAATCACTTGTGATTATTCCCATATTTCACTCAAATTTCACTATGATGTCCAATAATTTATATATTATATATATTGAAGGTAGGATAATTTTAGATGGTCAAATCCCATCATATAAAAAATTATTAATGAAAGAGAGTTTTGATATTCTATCCCAATTTCATTTTCTCAAGGTTCAACCTCCTTTTCCTTCCTCTCCTTTTCCAAATTTTCTATACCTCCTTGATAAGTATCAACTAGTTTTGAAGGAACCAAAGGCTTACCTCATTTAATGTCCCATGTCCATTCCAATCTCTTCATTATAAGAAGCCATCCTCTTGATATTCATCCTTATTGATACCCTTTCGAGAAAAATAACATGAAATCTAGAAAATAGTCAAGGAGCTCCATGAGAGGAAGGTATCATTCACCCTAGTAATAATCTTTAATTATCTCTTGTAATTATGGTTCCTAAGGAATATGAGGGTTCGTGGATGTGCCTATTTTTTTGAACTCAATAAATTAACCATCAAGGATAATTTCCCTATCCTTTTTATTGATGATTTACTAAATGACCTCTTAGGGGCTTGATTTTTCACTGAGTTGGATTTTTTTAAGGCTATCACCAAATTTAGATCAAAGAAGATGATATTCCTAAAAATGGCTTTTGGTAATTATTTTTTGGTCATGATCTTCATCTTATCCAATGCCCTCTCTACTTTTAGAGCCTCATAAGTATAATGTTTCATTACTACTTTTCATAATTTCATTTTGGTCTTCTTTGATAACATTCCCATTTATAATATAAAATATACTAATTCTCTTTGTCATGTGGAGATAACTCTCATGATCTTATGTGATAATCTCTCTTTTGAACCAAGAAATCAAATTGTTCCTTTTGAGTTCAATAGGTAGAGTATTTAGGCCATGTATTATTTCACAATTGGGTGCCTAGGTTTATCCCAAGAATATTGCAATAATGCAAGAGTTCCCATGTCTTAAATCCCTTAGAATATTGGATGGTTTTGTGGGCTCAACATGATACTATTAAAAATTTATGCATAATTATCATAACATTTTTGGGCTATTAACCAATTTCCTCAAAAAGAACTTCTTGAATTGGTTAAATAAATTAGTAGAGGTGGCCCTTAATGCACTCATTTTTTTTGAGTTCTACTCTACTTTTGACCCTATTATATTTTTAGAATCCCTTCACTTTGGAGTGATTATTTGGCATGGGCATAGTGCAATATTGATGCAAGATAGTTGGCCCTTAACATTTTCTATAACTTACTCAATTTAATTTGGTTGAATCAACATGTAAAAATAAATTTTAGTTATCATCCATGCTGGCATCTAATAATGGAATCCTCACCTATTGGGATATAAATTCTAGGTAAATTTTTTTATCATAGCTTTACATATATATTTTGTAGTAAATAGTCTCCTGCTTGAAACAATAAAAATGGGTGGTAAAGATGCATGAATATAACTATGAGATTTACTACAAGAATTGTAAGGAAAATGTGGAAGTAAATGCCATCTCATGTCAATATGAAGAGGAAGGATCCATCTATTCTCTTTTCATATTATTTCCCGATTAAATAAATGAGATCCAAAATGAATGAGATACTCTATATGAGCTTGTGTAATGAATAGCACAATGATAAACTTCAAATTATATTAAAAGTAAACATTTACCCCTTATAATTTTTATCATAGAGTGCAAGATGATGTAGAATGCTTGTCATGAACAATATCACATTCAAGAATATATGGAAGTTTAGGAAATATTGTATTACCTATTGCTTGTGCTCTCACTACAAGATAATTTATTGCAATATGACACTCACTTGTGCATATTTTTCACCACAGTTCTATTGTTATTCTTATTTTTTATCCATTTATTCCATCCAACAACCATTTGTTCTATTTGTGCTTTGAATTTAGGGTTTACATCATATGATGGTTCACCAAGAATTTAAGAAATGTGTGTTGGATGAGTTCTCTTTGGATATATAATGTAAAGAGAGAGCTTGAAACACTCAAAAACCTCTCTAAAAATCCTCAACACAATAGCTAAAACAAAATGAAGAAATTACAACTTAAACACAACAAATTGTTTGAATAAGAAACTCATTGATTTTCTGTATTTAAGAAAATGATTACAAATGATTTTCAGTCATCCATGGACTGATTAAAAGAAAATAAAACTCATATAAACATCTAATATGCATATAGAAACATTCAAATACAATCTATATTCAAATATGCAAGTTCTTGCAAATTATCTCACTTCCCAGTACTTCAAATTCACTTGCGACTTCTGTAACTTCAATCTATTGATCTAAAACTTTCATGGACTATTGTAAATCAGTCCAAACCTGAAACAACACACCAAAACTACCCTCACAGACAATGCTACCCTTCCTCCTTTTGTCTCCTCCTTTTCTTTTCAAACTTTTATTCTTGAAAAATGGTTTTATTTTTTATTTTTTCTATTTTCTATTTTACCTTGAGTGTCATGAAATTAATTTTACATGCTTTATTTGGTCCTATACAATATATCACAACCCATGCTGTTGCTACACATAAAAATCCTATAATAATAATAATTTAAAACCATTTCCAGTAGCCCACTAAAGATAGGAGTCTTTTTCAAAGCAAGTCATGGGCGCCCAATTCCTAATCCCTAATTTTTAGGGATCATTAAATGGTGTTTTATAGCTCCACATTCAAATCCCAAAACCCCAAATTTCCTTTCAAATATTTTTAATTTAAATGTTTTAAAACTGCTTTTTCGTTCCTTTTTCTCCCACAAGTCAACTTGACAATGTGCAAAGGGAAATTAATTTTTCAAGTTTAATTATTCACATATATATCATTTTCCACCTCTCAACATGAAATTAAAACCAAATTAACTTATTCTAAAATTCAAAAATACTTCCACAAAATTAACCTCTTTTTGATTGACACAAGATTACTAATTTGCCCTGGATGCTCATGCATCAATCTATATAATTAATCCTTCAATGAACTATTCACTCTTTATGACATCATAAATTTCTTATAGAATTTTTGAACACAACTCCATAAATTGTTGATTGTACTTGCACAAATCTCTCTAAAGAGTTTCTTATCATCTTTAAAATAACAATATTTTTATGAGACATTTTTGGATACTCAAATTCTACAAAGATATTAAATTCTTAATATTCTCTAGTTTAATTTTAGTTCCAAATTTATTCAAGTTAGAATACTTGTCTTGTGCTCTTCTTATAAGAGGGACTACAAATAGTTGAATATTTTAGACAACATTATTGGCATTCTTCACCATCTAGTAAATCTAACAAGATTTTTAGTGAGTAGATGTGTCTATGTTCCTTGTACAAGGCTTCACCAATAGATTCCTAACTTATAAATGATGATAAGATTTTGTAATATATTGGAACTAATAATATTTTGTACTCACATATCTTTGGTCTTCACTTGAAAATTCATATGAGAAAAACATTTAAAACTAGAAATGATATTTTTAAGGACAATATCACCACCTTTGTCATCAATTTTTTTTGGTGTTTCTTTAGTGTATTATTGTAGGGTATGTGCTATAAAATCATATGCATGTATTGAAAATTATTATAATATTCTCTCCTATTGTTTGAATCTACACATAAAATAGTTCTAGTGATATCTTGTATCATAATCATTTGACCACATATATTTAGTCTCAACAGTGTTATCATTCGATACATACATAAGTGTTCCATTCATCTTGTTGATATTCTCATATGATTGCTTAAATCTTCCACATCTAAATGACATATCCATGTGATCTTCATTATGAATGCTCTCACATTTGCACCACCTCATTTGTGCTTGGTATGTCTTCTTTTAATTCTCTAATCTTCACATAATTTTCTTGACACATTATCCATTCTACATTGTTATTGCCTATAACAAGTTCGAATGAATTCATCCTAGATTTTGATTAGATATTCTCTAGAATGACAAGGAATTACTCCATAGAGAGTTTCTACATGTTTATCTACTAGTAACGTCTTTACCCAAAGTAACGTATTTAAATAATTTGTAGCATAAAGGAGTTAAATATTTACTTCAAGCTTCATTGATTAATGAAAATGTTAATATTGCAAATTGGAGGATGTATGAATTAATAGCACCTCTAATAAATACTTCTACTACACACATCCATTTTGAATCCAAATACTTTAATTGAGTAGTTAGGTTAGGTGTCCATGCAATAAATTACCTATGAGTATTTTGTCATTGGAAAATCCATCTTGATAACCATTCCAACAAGTGTTTTGGAAATCTAACCCAAAATTATTCACATAAGTGGTACCAAATAAATAATTATCCATTCTCAATTTTTTAAACCTCCTAATATCTTAGCAAGTAATAAAAATTTCTTATTTTTTCCTATTTATGAAAAAACATTTACATATTCCATTATGCATTATTTGTTAAGACATTACAACAAATAGTAAAACCTCAAAGGAGGTCTTGGAAATAAAACCAAAATGTTAATGATTCTACTTAGCATTTAACCCTTTTACGTGTTTTATGATTAACTCCTAATTGTAGCTTTTACACACTAACTTCACAATCCAAGTCTCACACAAAGCATGAGAAGAGTTCATTACCTTCCTTAGAAAATTGTACAAAACAAAAAACAGGACTATAAGGCATTACTACTCAAGATAAAACATTTTATTCATGCAAAGAGAAAGTAAAAATTTATGCTAATAATTATTCATCTATATTAAAACCACACTTCTCTACTCATTTATCCTCTCCATTATCATTTTGTTTTCACTCTATCTCTATTACAAAGATAATGTGGGGCTATATATAGACAAGTTTTTCTTCATATTCTCACAAATATGTGCACCCAAATTATATAGAATAATTACACTCACAAATATGTGTGATGTTCAAACATGTACGTAACCTACATATGGAACATAGACACAGGCACATTATTTAACTTGTTACAAAATATAACAAGTTGCACAAGATGAAGTGAACAAGACATCTCAAAGAGATGTGGTCTTATCAATCATAATGACTAGAATATATATATATATATTTTTCTAATCGGTGATAAGATTGATTTTATTGAAGATAAAAAAGATTACATTGTTAAATACAACAATTCCAAAGATATTACTGCTAAACCCTAGAAATCCCTATAAAATTAACCTCAAATCTACCCCCAAACTAGATTACAACCACCTCAAACAAAGTTACAGATTTGACCGACACCTACAAAGCTTCAAGATACCTAAAATTGAGGCAAATAAATCTTAGTCTAAATTTTTTTCCTAAATAATATCTATGAATTACAAGCTCATATTTGTGCACTTGGTTAAGTTCTATACAGATGGACATCATTTATACACTCCTAAAAGTTAATCCAAACAATTCACAGCCAAATTTATAGAGCAACAACAAATTGTAAAATTTCAATACCTTGACAATTGGCTTTTTGACACCTAAATAGAGACATCAACATCAACATCAAAATTAGAGTTGAGTATCGACACATTTAATTTATTTAATTTCTATATTTATTTGAGTATATAATTGTAATGTTTAAAAATATCAATCTCTATGTATTTATCTAGGTTAATTGTTTTCTATTGAGTGTATTGACTTAATTAATGTAATGCCCAAAGGACAAAACATGCAAAAGAGGGCTTATTTTTTTTTAACAAATAAAACACATCATAGTGATGCAAACCATGCACACACACTAACACTCTAAATGTAGAAAAGAAATATGTAACTATTAAACAAGTAGAGAGATGTCATCCTCTCAATTTACAAAGAAATAATTACATCATAATGCAACACTACTACACACACCAATGTAAGACTAAGTTCAAAGAAGAAAGCATCTTAAATCAATACCAATGGAAGATGGTTGGCTAGGTTGTGAGGTAAGACCAAGACCATCATTAAATTTCTCACGCTAGTTATCTGCCATGTCATGAGATTGTTGATTGAATGCCACTTTTGTAATTGAATGAGTAATAATACTTGGAATTGTATCTTGTATACCTTGATGTACATGAGATTCCATTATATATTACAATTTGTGTGCCACTTCATCAGTTAAAACTGCAACACCTAATAGACTGAGGGTGGTCTAAATTGTAGAAGCATCCTCAACTATGTTGAATTGATGTGTTGCTTTGACGAATGTCGTCCACTAGGGTATTGGGATTGAGGGGACATATCCCCATCCTTTTGAATCTTTTTTAGATATTGGAGACTATCAAAAAAATTTGCAATGACTTTCTACCTAGTTATGGTATTTTTTCCCTCTTGATTTCTATGTTTGGGTACTTAGCTAGTCATGTTGCTCGTTTAAATTTGAAGTATGTTTTGAATGGTGAAAACACACTCACATCTAGTGGTTGTAGTTTGTGTGACATGTGGGTGGGTAGTGTAAGCAAATCAATGCCCAACATCCTTGCCTTGTGGATGGATGTAATTGCAACATAGCTACCATGGCCATAAGAAATGAGAAGTTTATTAGTGGGTGACATGCCTCCTAGAACTAATTGTGCAAAGTGGTGCAACCAATTCATGAAATTATCTTTTGTTATTCAAGTATGTGGTTTCTTGTTTCCATACAAGCACCTAGTTCATAGCTTGCAATGCAATTTTTGAGCTACATCTTTTCCTTGAACAAGTAGAAGCATGGTACATGTTATGACCAGTAGTATTAGCACAGCAAAAAATTATAATACATTCTTGGATCTTGGGAATTATGTACAACACACTCATGCTGCCTCTTCTTCCCAACACCCTCATCACATCACTTTTTCCTACTTGAATATTGATTTCTTCATAGTTATATATTCTATGAGGACCATATAGATTAGCACCATTTGTTGTGGATAGTATATTGTACAAAGCGAATATTATTCTTCATCTTAAGTTGACTACCTTTTCTGTATTGAGTCCTTTAGTTGTGTGCAATGTGAGTTTAGGATGACACCTCTTAAATCTAGTCTACTAGGAATTACCAAGTAGCCCATCCTTGAAAGGGTTGGATCTAGATTGGTAAATTTGGGCTACCTCTGCCTTGAGATTGATAGTATCAAGGCCATGGTCAATTGCAACCATTTCTATGCACCAATTGATGATAAGAGCATCCTCATATTCTATGAGGATAGTTGGAGGACCTTTCTTGGAAGTGGATGTAAGCCCACCTAACTAGTTGGTGAGTGTTGTAGTTGGGATTCTCCATTTTTTAGTTGTAACCCTTCTCAACATCCCATTGTCCTAAACATATTGAAGAGCCCTAAACATGTCCTTTGTCATTCATTCATGTTCTCGTGTTTTTTTTTCTCAACCTTCTTGGAGGTGCGCTAACCTCCATAACTCCCTCAACAAGTTAAGGACTATTGTTTTCTTGTACAAGAGTTTCTTCGCTAGGAGGAATGTAACCCATCTTTTATGTGGAGGAAATGTTGTTGCGACTCTCTTATTGCTTGGCCTAGTGCTCATTTGAGCTTTGTATGCCACTTGCAGACAATAGGAAAATGAATCAAACAATAATCAAAACCATTAATGAACACGATTAAGCTCAAAATGATGCTTGAACAAATCATTTTTTGGTGTACATGTTCAAAGTTTGTAATGTGAAAGATTATTACAACTTATTTTTTATTGGTATTTACTTTATTTATTTGCTTATATATATATGCAATTATAGTGCATCGGGTTGAATAATTACATCATATACAACACACAAGCATATATGAAATAAAGTTGATATCATATACAAGAAATAATATAGCTGAAAACCCAATAGGTTATGCACTTATAATAGACTGGATTACACATTCACATCATATACAATAGATAGGCATTGATAGGCATAAAAAATATAGTTGAAAGCACTTGATCATATACACTTACAACATAGCAGGTGTAACAATTATATCATATACAAAATATATGCATTAACATTCATAAACAATATAACTTGAAACCCTAGATATTTAGTTACAGGTTAGTATGAAAAATATTTACGTCACATACAATAGATTGGAATTCCTAGGAATAAATAATATAACTAAAAACCAAATAGGTTATGCACTTATAGTAGATTAGATTACACAATCACATCATATGCAACACAGGAATTTCTAGTTATAAAAAATATAACTAAAAGCTCTAGATCTTATGAACTTACAACAAAGTGGGTATAACAATTACATCCTATACAAAAATATACACTAGTATTCACACAATATAACTTGAAACCCTATATATTTAGTTATAGGTTAGTGTGTAGAACATTTACATCGCATACAATAGTTTGGAATTCCCAGCCATAAAGAATATAACTGAAAACCCAATAGATTATGCACTTGCAACATATTGGATTACACAATCACATCATATAAAACAAATAGGCATTGATAGGCAATATGGATATAACTAAAAGAACTTGATCTTATGCACTTACAATAGATTGGGTGTAACAATTACATTTTATACAACAACTGTATACTTACATTCATTAATAATATAACTTAAAGCCCTAGATATTTAGTTATAGGTCAGTGTGAAGAACATTTACATTGCATACAACAAATTGGAATTCCCAAGCAGAAAAGAATATAACTTAAAACCTAATAGGTTATGCACTTACAACAAATTGGATTAAACAACCACATCGTATACAACAGGTAGGCATTAATAGGCATAAAATATATAACTAAAAGTATTAGATCTTATGCACTTACAACAAAGTGGGTATAACACTTGCATCTTATACAACAAATCAGTATTGAAATTCATAAATAATGTAACTTGAAACCCCAGATGTTCAGTTGTAGGTCAATGTGAAGAACATTTACATCACATACAAAAAATTGGTATTCTCAAGCATAAATAATATAATTGAAAACCTCATGTAGGTTATGCACTTACAACACATTGGATTACATAATCACATCCTATACAATATATCCATGCATTGATAGGCATAAAAAATGTAACTGAGAACACTAGATCTTATGCACTTACATCATAGTGGGTATAACAGTTACATCTTATACACCAGGTATGCATTGAAATTCATAAACAATATAATTTGAAACCCTAGATATTCAATTACAAGTTGAAGTGTGTAGGATATTTACATCACATACAAGAGATTGGTGGCATTCATAGGCATAATTAATATAACTAAAAACCCAAAGGTTATGCCCTTATAATATATTGGATTACATAATCACATCTTATACAACATATAGGCATTGACAGTCAGGTGGGTGTAACATTTACATCGTAGACAACAAATACCCATTCGTAGGAAAAAAAAAAATTGAAAACCATATAGGCTATGCACTTATGCAATAGTTAGTGTAACAAGTTGTAGACACGTAAAATGTACCAGTTGACATTGTGCATTTGATCCCGACTACTAACATCATTTTGTCTTGAATCATCCTTCGGTCTAACCGTTTAATCAAATCCCCTTATTTGATTAAATTCATCAATATTCCTCTCTTAATTAAATAAATCATTTTATCTAGTTAAGTCATCTCTTCTCGATAATTAAATTAATCATCCTGATCTAATTATCCCTATTTAATTAAATAATCAATTTTATTTAATTAAATCCCTAAAGTCTATCTATTAAATTAAATAAATTAAAACCTTGCTTAATTTAATCTAACAATCATCTCTTTTTAATTAAATAAATCAAAATCTTTATTTGATTAATCTTTTATCACATTCGTCTCATTATTTGATTTAAATAAATCCATAATTTTGAGTCAAATAAGTCACATCACTTAATCTCCTATTAAATTAATTGACCCTTGATTAATTTAATCTCTTATCATGTCCCATCCTCTAGCTTTTCCCACTTGCACATGAAAATAGATTTAATTCGTTTATTAAATCTCTATTTTCCTCAACAAGGCATCTTTTGGAATATTCCTCCAAGTTTGAATTAAAAATCCAAGTTGACATGTACGTCCAACAAGGCATTAACTTCATCTTACATGTCCTTTGTCTTAAGCCAAGTGGCATTTATTACATTTTATCTTCCCTCTTGCATGTCATTTCAACAAATTTGAAATTTAAAAATAGACATTTATTGGCACAATCCTCAAAACTTGCACATCCTCCATCCTCTCATAGATTAACAAGTGGAATCTTGCTATTGGATGAATGTTAGTCCCACATTGCTCAATTTTCACGACAATCTTTTAAAAACAATAGCCAGTTTAGCCAATTTATAGTTTATTTTTAAAAGATTGTCGTGAAAATCAAACCTCTATAGAAAACAAGTTAGTTCCTCTGTGTAAATTGATCATTTGAATTAGATTGAAACCAAAGGAAATTATAGATCTTTGTAGAAAAAAATTGTGGTGATAGGAAACCTCTGTAAAATACTTATACTTTGTTCATGTAGAAAATTTCTTTCTATAAAATTATGGATCCTCTGTGTAAAATTCATCTGTCTCTTTTGTAGAAAACTTTTCTGTAAATAATTTGTCTTCCTGTAAAGAAGTTGGTCAAAATTTACATCTATATATATATATATAAATATTTATTTATTTATGTTTTGATTTACCTTCTCGTAAATTCTTGGAATTGTAAAATGGATTTGAAAATCACCGTATGTGATTTTTATAAATCGTAGGGTTTTTTATTAATGAAATTTTTTATTTAATGGAGGCTCGGGGAGCCACCCCCATAGCCGTCCCTCCCACATGGGAGACGATAGTGAGGGAAGCACCCAATGCTGCCTTCATAGGCAGTGCCAACGCGACCAACACTGTTGACCCCCTACAGTGGGAGCTCGGCTATACAGCGTTGGCCCTAATTCGTATATGACAGTTTCTTTTAGATTGTTTTTTTTTTAAATAATATATTTCATATTTATATAATATTTATATTATATATTGAATTCAAAGAAATATGTAATCTATTCTTTATTTAAAAAAATACACGAGGAAATAGTTTTTGATGTTAATGGATTTTATTTTAAAGATAAATGAGTTCTTTTATGGTATAGTTGATTTTATAATTAAATAATATATATATTTAGATGTATATATATAATTGTATTTAATTATATATATACATATTAAATATATTTGTTTAATGCTTGTTTATTACAATAGATATATGCAAGCATAATTAGTTAATTAGAAATGAATAATACAATTTTGGGTTAGATATTATGTGTGGTTGTGAAACCATAGTTAAACTTTGAATATAATTTCGTTGTGGATTATTAATGGGAATTGTGTTTTGAATAATGTACTTTAGTGTGAGATATTGTTTTATTGGAGCAAAAATGGAATGGAACATCTTTGACAAACCACAAGAAAATTTGAGCAAGATAATGCAATCAAAATACTTAGATTCTGATGATCCTCACATAATATTTTCCATCTCCAACCCAAAACCCAGTTCAAAATTTTGGAACTTTATTATAAGATGCATGGAAGTAATTCTTCCCCATCTCTCCTAGGTTATTCATGATGAAGAAACTATAATAGCCTTCTAGGAGTATTGTTGGAATGAAAAAAATTCCTTGGAAAACACAGTCTCTCTATCAGAATCAAAGTGAACATTGAAACATCTTTGGGGGAGTAAAGTGAAATATTATCTTATTGTTTGAAGGGACAAAGTGTTTATAACAACAAATTGGAAAATACTCCAAGACTAGACTTCATCCCACAAGAGGTCAAAAATTCATTCTTTAGTCTATTCTAAAAGAATTTTTTATTTATTTATCCTTCCAACTAGAAATATTAATTTGGGCTCCTTCAAAAAAGGGCAATACAAAGTAAATCAAGGATTGTCCAACCCTAAAATTGACTAGCCCTAAAAATTATGTTAGAATTTTGCTTGCTTACCCAAAGATGAGGCCTTTGCATTGATAACTCTTCAAAACAAAATTCACACTAGTTTTGAACTATTTAAGCTAGGCATCACATAAGCCTTCAATTGCCTTTTATGTGATAAATTGGCACAAATCACTTGTTGCTGACATTTTCCTTCTCAAAAAATTGCTAGAGGTGGTTGACCTAAAAATTGAACTAGAGTTATCCTCTCCCCCAATCATTATTTTCCCTCTTTTGTAGCCAACCATTACTATTCAAAAATCATACATTTTCTAGAGTTTAGATTCGCTCTCCTTCCCTCCTCATTTGGAACATTTGGCTAGAGAGAGAAAAATGATTTTCAAAAAAAGAATTTAGTAGTTGGGAAGAAGACACATTGAAATTGGAACACTCCATTTCAAAGGCAATCATGGCCCACAGTTATAAATCAAGGTTTCCAAATCTTCCCTTCTCCTCATGGGATGCACAAATTTTAAATCATTGGAGAAGCCTTTCTCCTCCCCTTCCTGAGAGTTTTCATCCATATCAAAAAGTGGATAGAAGTAAACTGGTTTGAATGCCACCAAACCATCCAATGATAAAACTAAATTTTGATGGTGCTTCTCATAGTAATCTAGGTTTATTAGGTGCAGGTTGTATCCTCCACAACTCAAAAGGAGAGGTAATCTCAACTTCTGCTAGTAAACTTTAGATTGGATCAAATGACCAAGTTGAAGCCCAAACTCTAGTTAGCCGTAAAAAAATATAAAATAAATCATTGTTGAAGGAGATTCTCTCAACACCATCAACTCAATAAAAAATAAAAATATTCCCAACTGGAAGATCAACTACATACTCCATGATGTATAAAATCTTTTAGAACAATTTGGTTAATTCCAAATCCAACACTACTTTAGAGAAGGAAATAGTCTTGTTAGTAGTTTAGAAAACTTGGCTTATGATCAAAATGAGAGCATTCAAATATGTGAAGCCTCAACTATAGATGCTTTTGAATAAATCAATTTTATGGTAATATAATCGAAGGCATAATCACTATTAGTGGAAATTTTACATGTGTTTAATATTTCTATGCATGTGTGGTAGGTTCCTTTCCTTAATACAAGTCTCATTTCCAAGACCCCATAACTTGGGGTGATTTGTGGATGAGGTGTAAGATATTACACATGCTCAGTGTACCAATATCTAGTGATTCAAGTTGTCAAATACATGCCAATTAGGAATTTAAGTTCTTATCCATGTCACCAAATGGTATTGCTAATCTGCAAATAAATTTGATTGAGATAATTCTTGTGTGAGTAGCATCATCTCTCACCCCTAGTAAAAAAACAATCAAGCCAAATTGTGTGTGAGAAGACACCAACATTCACACCTCATTGAGTACACATATTTTATGGGTTTGAAATAACCTCATAGCAAAGAGGTGATCACATTTTCTTCGCAACAATCCTCTTTTCTTGCATGTCAACTTTGCATTCATAGAGACTCCTATAAATAAAAGATTGTTCTTTCTAGTGAACACCTGAGAACCCCCAATTAATGGTTAATTCAACATAGATATTCTTCGGAAAATCTTCAAATTTTAGTCTTTTGAGGAGGAAGAAGCAATCAGGGATATAATTGGCCGTGAGGTTCTTAATGAATTTGTAAGGTTCAATAATGCAAGGATCATATTTTTATTCTCAAACTCTTTGATTTCATCTTGATAATGGATCATAAATTGTAATAGGAAAACTTGATGCAAAAATTCTTACGCAATCAAATCCAAGATTCATTGGTAATAAATAATATAAATTGTGGAAACTTGATATCATTAATGCAAGGATCACATTTTTCTCTCAAATAACTTCATTTGTTATCAAATACTTTGGATTTGATTCAAGATGTTGAAATTATTGGAGGCATTTCTCTAAAATTCATCCATGACCACCTAGTTAATGAAGTGGATTTCAACAATGCCCTTTGTAATTATGACTTCCACAACATCCTGGGTGTAGTGGTGTGTAGTTTTTAAAACATTTAGGCATCCAAGAGTCATCAGTCATTAACTGCATCTTCAATGTAATTAAACATGAAATTCATAATGCCTTCCCTAGTATAGTTCACAATTCTCTTTGGTCTCATCTTAAGGAAGAGAATGAAAATCTCTTAGATTAGGTATATTGTATTTCGGGCCCTCCTTATCACTCAACCTCACCTAGCATCTCTTCTGAACAATTATACTCAAGAAGGATCATCTGATGAAAATGGTGATGAAATTAGGCCCACACATGACACAACTATCAATGTTCCTCCTAGATACTAAGTGGGTCATTGTCCATTTGTTGTTTGTTGTTTATATTTGGCATATAGTCTCTAGTTTTTTATTTCATTGTTATCTCAAGGTTTATCTAGCTTCATCAAGAGATATCTTTTGTGTAATTTGCATCATCTTTGTTTTTTTTTCTCCAACCCAAGCCATCTACTTAGTCTTCTTAGTCTTCCTTTGCTTAAATGGGACTTTCGTGATGTATCTCACAACTTCAATATGTGATTAATTATTATTCAAATATAATGTTCAAATGCTTTGCATATTTTACCCAAATAAAATATAACATTATTATGCAAGGTGTATAACACACATTTCTTAGTAAATAATTAATTTCCACATCTTACAATATCATAAAATGCTTTTACAAATTGTGATGACATTAAATATGTTCTTATAACTTCTTAGACACATTCCAAGAGAGTTAACATGAGGCAAAATGTGCAACCTCAAAGTGTGACACTCCATTTTTCTAATAAGAAAAAATAATTAATACATATAAATAAATAAAAATAATAATTGAAACATTAAGATTTGCATGGTGTATGCACTACCTTATCCCAATAGTTTAATGCTATGAAATTTCCTTAAACATCCAATTATACTTTGATGTAGAATAATAAATTAGAATTCTAGGGCTAAATAGATAAAGTGATTTAGATAAGAATCTAACTTCTTGTTGATGAATTTGTGAGTGGTTTTTTATTCTATCAACATTGTCATTTCCATAATTTTCAAAAAGCCCACTACCTTGAGAGTTGAGTGTGAAATCTAGAAAGTGCATGGATAGAAATAGTTGGTTGGATATATATGCTAATTCTCTCTCCAACTCATCAATAACCTAATATACTTCTCCATATTTTTCCTCCTCACTATTTCCCCTTCAAGATAAAAGAACTTTATTTCAACAAATATATGTTCTCATCTATATTTTCTATCACAATTAAAACATCTGTTTTCCCCTTGTCATTTCCATAATTTTCAAAAAGCCCACTACCTTGAGAGTTGAGTGTGAAATCTAGAAAGCGCATGGATAGAAATAGTTGGTTGGATATATCTCCTAATTCTCTCTCCAACTCATCAATAACCTAATATACTTCTCCATATTTTTCCTCCTCACTATTTCCCCTTTAAGATAAAAGAACTTTATTTCAACAAATATATGTTCTCATCTATATTTTCTATCACAATTAAAACATCTATTTTCCCCTTGTCATTTCCATAATTTTCAAAAAGCCCACTACCTTGAGAGTTGAGTGTGAAATCTAGAAAGCGCATGGATAGAAATAGTTGGTTGGATATATCTCCTAATTCTCTCTCCAACTCATCAATAACCTAATATACTTCTCCATATTTTTCCTCCTCACTATTTCCCCTTCAAGATAAAAGAACTTTATTTCAACAAATATATGTTCTCATCTATATTTTCTATCACAATTAAAACTCTCTTATGTGACTAAATACTACCATCATGGATCCAATTCTTTTTCCTTTTTCTTACACACTATGATAAATGAACAAGATATAATAAAAGGATTAAAAATATTTACCTCATTATGAATGTGATCGTTAAGTCCACTAAGAAGTAAATCATTCAAGTTCTCCTTAATAATTATCTCTACTTGCAAAGATAGGTTTTAGAATTGTTGAATATAATCCCTAATCAATATTGTTTGTAATAGTTTGGATAATTGGCTAAAGTAATTATTTCACATCAAATTGTTATACTGTATCTACAATTCCTCTATAAAAATTATTGTGGTGACACTAAGAGCCTTTTTCTTCATTTGACGACATAGTCATCAATGTGAAATGAATAACTTGGGTTCCAAATATAAGGGAATCACTATAACATTTTTTCACTTTGATAATTAAGATTGGGTTGTCATGACAATCTCCAACAATTGACTTGAACATTTGGTTATGAGTGACTAATTATTGATGTAGTCTTGGATAAATGATAATGTTGTATTGATGGTAGAAAAAATTCCTCGCATATTAGATTAATCTCCTTGAATGTTGTGCATACCCTATTCTATATTGCCTTGACATCTAGTTTTTATTTTTGTCATGATAAGGCTTAATAGTGCAAAATTTAGTTTTTGTAATGACCAAAATTTGATTAGATGATTTAAAAATTACATCAACCAAAAAAAAAAAAAATCAAAGAGAAAATCCTTGATTAATTTTGTGAGCTTTCCAAAAATCTAAATTAAAAAAATTCTAAAAAATGTAGAGTATAGAAATTTTTTATGAAAACCCTAAAATTATAATAGTTGTAGTGTAGAAAAATGTATCCCCTTACATTTTCACACTTGTTTGGGCCCTCCTTGCTAAAATTGGGCTTCTTTATGCCTTATTTGGTCCTATTTTGCATCCACAAGCCTTATTTAATGCATTTCTCTAAGGATAATCCTGACATTCATTAAATAACCAATCATAATTCATGTTTATGGGTTGTTTGTTCTAGATCTAGTGATGTGGGACTCATATGCCACCTTGGACATATGGGTCGCACCTAGGTTTTAGGGCTTGATCTTGAATATTGCATTAAACTTAACATTTCTTGAAATTTGTGTCCCAAGCTTAGGCTACTAAGTCTCATACGCCCCTAATGGTGTATGAGTCCCACTTTAGCTTGGACCTATTTTGAATTCAATCCTTGGTGGGATTTTATTCTCCTAAATCTGATGTCAACTTGTAGTGTTGTAATTTTGAGATATTTGGCATAAACAAGTATAAATACAAGGTTATTAAAATATAACATTATTATATTATAGTTTATTACATGATATATTTAAAATATATTAAATTATTAATAAATATAGTATTTTAAATAATTCATAATTAAAATATAATAATATTATTAATGATTTTTCTATATATAGAAAAATCACTTTATTTATAATATTATAAATAAAAAATATAAAAAACTATTTAAAATAGATATTTATTTTTTAATATAAATAAATTCCAAAAAATCTTAAAAATTTATCATTCCTACAAATCTACCCATAACAGCTAAAATTTTAAACCAATCATATTCATGATAAATAATTTTGAAATATTTTAAAGTTATAAACCTTGCATCTCTACTTTAAAAAATATAAATATTTTTTAAATATAAAAAAAATATTCTTATTTGTTATCAAAGGATTTATTAATAACTAATTAAACAAAATTGATAGCAATAATATTAGCTAGATGAGGTACTCCAAATTATTAATGGTTCATAAATAATGTCATTTCTAGATGGATACTCTCATATAATCAAGCAATGATGGAACATGAGGATAAATTGAAGACCACCTTCACAATCAAATAAATAATTTTCTCTTATAAAAGAATGTCATTTGGACTAATCAATGCAAGAGCTACTTTCCAACAAGTGATGAATATTGCATTTAGAGCCCTAATGAGAAAATGTATAATCATTTATATGGATAACTTGATAGGATTTTCCAAGAAACATGGAGATCATATTGCAAACTTGAGGAAAATTTTGTAGAGTTGTAGAGAGTATGGCATCTCCCTAAATCCTAAGAAGTGTATTTTTGGGGTAATAGAGGGAAAATTCTTGGACCATGTGATTTCAATGAGAAATTTTGATTGAACCAAAGTGAGTCCACACCATTCTTAAGATCCAATCACCAACTAGTAAGAAGAAGCTTAAGTCATATTTTGGTAAAATCATCTTCATCTACAAGTTCATCAGTAGCTTTATGGAGATAGTTAGACCATTGAATACTATGTGAAAGTAGGATGTTAAGATCAAATGGATGCTATAGGCAAAAAGGGCTTTCACAAAAATCAAACAAACCATTTTAGACGCCCCAATGTTGGTTAGTCTTGACTATTCCCTTCCTTTCTATATTTATTCATTTGCATATGCACACACTCATGCAAGCATGTTAACTCAAAAGAAATGACCTAGAGACAAATGACTGATTTCCTTTATGAGTACCCCACTGAAGAATGTTGAGTTGAGGCAATCTAATGTAGCAAGAAATGCCCATGCTTTGTTGAAGTTAGTGACAAAATTATGACATTACATCCTATAGAGTAAAGTTAATGCAATTGTTCTTGCTCCAACAATTAAGATCTTCTAGATACAAAATGAATTAACAGAAAGAAAAGACTAATAGATTTTAATATTACAAAAATATGACATAAACACAAGTACTAATAACTAAATGATTCTAACAATTTAATATAAAACTTTCCAAACCAAAAAAACCATTATCCTATTGCCTAAAATTTAAAACTTTACTTTAAAAAAAAAATGAAGTGGCCCACTTAAAAGATTTTAAAAGGACAAGATTTAGTCACAAATCGTGAAATCATGATCACACATGGGATTTCCTCCACCCCATTTTAAAAAGCTAACTAAAAAGGTTTTTTTTATCTAAAATCAAACATCAACTTTAGTAAAGTTAAAGCTCCTAATTTTAAAAATGTCTTATTGTATGGCTCGTGGCATTTAATACATTTTTAATATAAGATTCTCACACACCTCCTGACCTCCGTTTTCTCTTAACGGAGCTTCCTTTTCATGGTATTCTTTTTATCAACGCTAAAAAATTGATAGCCTCAAAATTGTTTAGTTATTAATTTAAGAATATTATAAAATCCACACAAAACGTCACATAGGCCTACAATGACCAAAGGTTTCAAATAGGTTTCTCTTTTTTTATTTTTTTTTATTTTAGGATACAAAGAGTTTGGCCAACCAAAATAAAATTTTCATGGCTTGCGAAAACCTTCCAATAGTTTAGTGTGCTAGATCTAACTCTTGTTCTTCATTCATACATCACCATGTCTCTCAATTTTATAGAAATACATCTCAACATTGATAATTTTCATTCATGTTTTGTCTATTTTACACAACTAATAATGATCCCTTTGTAGACTCTTGACACCTTTAAATGATGTTCTGGGCCATAGATTTGCACTATTAATTGGAAATGAATAATCCTTGTTAAATACTATTCTAAACAAAATACGTCTAACATCGTAAGTGTATTTCAATGGCACCCTTTTATCCTTGCAAATCATGGTCACACCTTATAGACGCTGTGCTCTATCAAAGATGACTATCCAAAATATGTAGAGAACTTTGTGTGCTCAAGGTTTCAAATGTTGTTAGTAATGGTTGCACACCCCAAATGTTGCTTGCAATGGGTTATTTGTTATGGCAAAAAACATTAGATCTAAAACTACCCACACTAAACAATACCAATGACACTTGAACACGATCCAAAATCACAAAACCGAAAATGCCACTACCAAATCAATAGCTCAAACCATCTATTTTGATGTACATATGAATATTCTTAAACATCTAGAAAATCCATAAATCTAAAATATAATAAGATCTACAAATTAGAACAATGGAATAGAAAAATTTACAACATATGAGCACACATTTGGTGTCTTTATTTTTAAAGTTCTTATAAAATTCTCCTACAAATCTCATATTTACCTATGCATAGATTCCACTGAAACAAAAATTTAATTGCATAAGGATGGTGTCACCTCCTCTAGCTCAAAACCAAGCTCTATTACCAAATGTAGGAATTTCAAGCTATGAAATATCCCCTTATAATTTTTTAAATTTTTGAGCACAAGATTTCACTTTTTAACGTTAGGGAAATGATAAACCAACTGAAAGCAACCCTTCACTTTCTAATAACCTAGATCCCAATGAGGGCAAGGTGAGAGCATATAGTGGAAAGGGCATCGTTAGATGAAATTTGAAACTGAAAGTGCAGTACTAAAATCAACTCTTCACTTTCTGATCACCAAGTTCCCAGTGTGGGCAAGGTGAGAGCATATGGTGGAAATGGGATCATTAGTTGAAATAAACTAAAAGCTAGAAATACAATGTGTTGACGGCTCAGCTGACCAACTAGAAATTGAAAGCAACTCGACCACTTATTCAGCAGGAGTGGAAATACAAAATGTAGAAATGAAATGTCTGGGCGGCTGGCCGACCCTTTCCACTTTTCAATGGGTATGAAAGCAAAGAACAACACTAAAATGAAATAGATAGAGGGTGAGACTAGTCTCCTCCACTTGTTCAGTAGGAATACAAAAATGTAAATTGCAGAAATTAAAAGAGCTGATCAGTACTACTGATTCAACATTACAATATGATGAATAATTTGCAAATATAATGAGATAAAGATATCTAAAGCACTCCAAAATGTTAGGGAATGAACTCCAAACTAGAACAAGCTATCAAACTATGAAATAAAGCCAAAACTGAAGTTTTTACCAAATTTGATATGAAATAGCAACGCTCAGAAATTCTGATAAGCAAGCTCCAAACATACCAAAACATTCACAACTTCACCAATGCTTCTCCGAATGATGTCAAAAAAAGTGCAAATGATGCACATGAGAAAAGCATCCCAAAACCAACCAAGAAATAGCTCCAAAGAACCTTAGATAATTAAGGCATGCTTCCTAATGCATTGGTAGAGATGGTACTACCTTCTAGAAGAGGGCGATCAACATGATAAATCAAATACCTCACAATTTTTTTTTGAAAATAGGAGCAAAGAGGTGCTTAGGATGGGAGAGAAGATAGAACCAATACTCAAAACCACACAAAAATCGTACAAGGAGCTATGATAGAAATTTTTCTTCAGCCAAGCACCAAACCAACATCACCAAAACCGATAAAGCACTCCAAAAATTAGAAAACATCAAAGTTCATCATCTTCAATAAGTTCAATCTGCTCTTCAGTGTAAAGAACAATCACTAAATTAGCTAGGTGCTATCTTGCAAGCATGGAACTGAAAGGGGGCTAGGAGGTATGTGTTCCTCAAAGCAAGGGTTTGAAGAAATTTCAGTAGCACTTCGTTATGTTTGCAATGGATAGTCCCAAATGAAGGCCAACACTCATATTTATACCTTTCTCCTCAAATTTAAATCTTTTCCCTCCAATTAGGGCGCCTAAAATGAAACTCACATTCACCATCTAAATTGCATTTGAGTTGCATCTTTAACTCCTTGAATTAGGTGTTCAAAACATATGAGAAATAATACTTTATCAAGAATGCAAATATATCATAACATGGGTGTCCAAATATATTTAAGTGAAATACCTTATTAATAATCAAATATTCCTCCAAACTAGGCATCCATTTTCCTTAGTCAAAATTTCACTTAAAACATAAACTCACCAAAATATTAAACTTGCCAAAACAAGCTCCAAGAGTGTTGGAGACCAAACTACTCATACTGCCCTGCTGGAAATAGCCATTGCACTGAACTGTTGAACTGATACTAAAAATAGCAATGCCAAAAATAACACTTACTATAAATAGCATATTGCTAAAATAGTGACTTCAAATGCATTTTAAGCATAAACCGGGCAACCGTCGTAACTTACTAAAAATAACAAGTCTGAAAAAGTCACCTGATGCAAATGCATGTTATACCATTGTAAAGCCCTCTAAAAACCTAGAAAGTCCTAGAGATCATTCTGCAAAACTCCGACATGAAAACCCCTAAATCCACAACATAAACCTCCTGGGAAATAGGGAACCCTAATTTCCACTTCCGACTAGCCTACGGGCTTTCGGGATAGGGTAATGGTCAATTGATGCCACTACTATTGAGAAGGGGACATCACAAGCTACAAATGTTAGTTTTACATAACCTTTATGAGATAAACTATGTTAAAATAGTATGTAGAATCCATAATGCAAAATAATAACAAAGAATGCACACAAGATAAATTTAGGTGTACCTTGAGAAAACCTTTTAGCAAAAACTCAACCTCCAAAACACCATAAAATATATGTATTATGTAATGTCCCCTTTTTAGCTCAGTATGGAGTACTTACTATCTATAGTAAGTCACTTTGTAGGGTTACTATTTTTAGACTGGCACCTGGTCACATGGGGAACTAACAGAGTTAACTCCTACTTTAGATGACTCATTAAATAGACAATTATTCCAGGAGTTAATTTATTTTTAAAGTGACTAAGGATTTATTTAATATTTAAATGTTATTATAAAGTTATTATGTAACTTTATAATAATAAAGTCACTTTACTTTTATAAAAGTGCGTAAAGTGAAAAAATTAAAGTGGGAATATATCTTTTATCCAACATTGGCAAGGAAAGTGTTTGAGCTCTCACAAGAAAAGAATAAAAGGAACTCAAGAGCTCATTCGTAGGCATCCAGATTTGATATTGATATTTGATAATTTCTCTTGTGGAGCCAAGGGCTTCTGCGGTTGTTCAAATTTGTCTTTGGGAATGAAAACTTCCATTGATAGCATAATTGAGGGTGTGAAATATCCTCTGAAGGGTTGCAACTAAGGAGGTGATAATTTAGTCATCTCAGCTAGAAAAAATTTGTGGCCAAGAGCCAATTTTGCATGGTTTGATTGGAGCATTTGTTGGAGACATTTTGGTATTGAAAGTCTTCGTTCATTTGGAATTCTAAGTGGACAATTTGTATTAGGAGGAACCTGGTATCTGACATTTCAGTCACTCATACCAGCTAAGAGAATTATAAATTCAATCAAAAGTTTGATATTCTAGAACAGGGGCAGCCAACCAAGGAGGGTGATTTATAGATAGAAGGCTTTAAAAATTCCAAATAAATTCAAGAGACATTGTTGGGTGAAAAGAAGGGTAGGCACTAGGGTTTGGGAAGCAAACCATTGCAAGCAAGAAGAATCAAACCAATTTGTTTAGACATCCATTACATCTCCAGGTTCTCCTTTCTGATATCATTGTATTAGTTTCACCTTTCATTGTAGTTTCTTCATTGTTGACTTAATCAACAATTGATGGCATTGTAAATGGAGCAATTGCATTGGTCATTTCATGAAGTTTAGTATGTTGCTATAGATGATGTTTGTAATCAGATTTGGGCCTTGTAAAAGATTTAATTTGTAAGCCAAGAGTCTTGGCATGATTACATTATCATGTATTGTGGGATTGCATTTTCAATAAAGGGGTTCAAGATTGGAGTCTCAGATTTAATGTAATGATCATTTGATAGCACAATAGTATGCATACCAAATGTTTGTCATAATTATAGTTGGTTGTAGGTGCATGTTTTTAATATTAAATATGCATTTATGCATTTCAAAGACAAGGAAAGAATTGCATCTTCATTTTATATCATTGATAGACTCAATAGTGGAAAGTTACAAGCACTTATAATCATTGAGACCATTCCAGACAAGCAAAAAAAATTGAAGAGCATTAAGGCAACAAGTACAACATTCAGACTTAAATTGTTTGTCAAAATTACAAGGGCAAAAAATTGAAGAGTTTTGAGTTAGCTTTGGCTAGGCTCTTTACAATAGTATTAGAGCGGTTTCTTGCCAACCTGTTGGGTAAGTTTCAATTGTAGTTCAAAAGTTTTAGTTGAACAAGATGGATTTTTATCAGAAGCAGTGGGACAAGAATGTGAAAAATCTTAAACAAAGCTTGAAAGAGTTGGAAGAAATAAATAAATTGTTTTCAGACCCTACAACCTTAGACAAAGCAACAAGGTATATGGCATCCATCTTTAGGTCTACATCACAAAAAAAGGAGAAGAAGGAAAAATAGGTCAAATTACACTATCTAGAGGCCTTTACGATGAATTCTCAGCAATGACCAACATACAACTGATCCTTTGTAGAGAAAAAATTAGACCTTAGAAGATCTACTTGTTGATGATGAAGTTGAAATTTCTAAGGTAGCTGTAGGGGAAAAGTACTTGAGTCCTTTTGAAGATGAAGAAGAGTTAGAACAAGAGGTTGACGGGCCTAAACAAAATGCTGAAAGCAACTTTCATATTTTTGATAATCCACTTTTTACGATAGAAGTTGAGATGTCCAATGTTAACCCACTTTATGAGGTAGAGTTGAAGGATGATCATGTTGAGGGACATGTGCATGAAGAAAGGGCCCCATATGAAACCAATGAGGGTTTTGAGCTCCCTAAATTTTTTGTATCAACAATTGTTGATGAGACTTTTGATCATTTTGAAGATGCCAATTTAGTTTATGTGCAAGGATTGTCAATTCATGAATCACACAGGTCCGATTTATAGGATCAAAGGCACAAGCCATCTTTTGATTCCAGTGTTGTTAGTGATGAGCCATTGACAAAGGTTGGAGCATTTTACCATGACTTAATAGTTAGGAGTACTCATCACTTCTCCTTTAGTCCACACACAAAGGATTGGTTGATGCATCAGTGCAGATTGGCTTAGAGTGTATACCATCCATTTTGGGATGGAGAGTTATCATCTTCAGTAGATGAAACTAGTGGCTGCAAGTACCCGACTCAGTTGTTGGTGGGAGAATGCTTGTAGGATCAGTATTCAATTTTCCATCATGCTAATGTGTATCCAACAAGGTTTGTTGCTTCTTTATCTCAGAGACTACCTATGGATACATGGTTATAGAGGAATTATGATGTCAATAGGCATGATGACACATATGGATATCACATCCATGAGAGTTTAGCAGAGGTTATGGAGAAATGTTGCACAACAAATGTTTCCAAATATTCTTACCTCCCCATGATGGATGGATGTCAGTCCCATTTATATTGGGATCCACGTGGTGATATAGTTAGCACTACAATTTGGATGGGTCCCAGTGTATTGCTTCACCACTTTTGGTATGGTGGAGTTGGGATCAGTATTGAGCGGCTAAAGTTTGTGGATGTTCTTCTTAGCAGTTTTCTATTCTGGATTTAGGATCCAAGTATATTTGGGTGGACACTCTTTAGTGTACTGTAGGATCCTTCATGTCCATTGGGGTTCCAGTCAGAGTTCATTGGTGAGTATTGTAGCATGTACATGGTGAGGATTACTTGCAGTTTTACCTTTGGCTCTCACATACATGATTCATTTGAGATGCACAATTTAGTGGTGCATGGGCTGGACAGTTTGTATGATAGCTTGCCTTGCGTAGAGTTAGAAAGAAAATGTTGTCAGTATTTTGAGTTGCTTCCTTTTGTGGCTTATACTCCTATGACACTTGTATTGATTCAACAAGTTCAGACAATTATTTTGGTGTTGGTGTTATAGGAGCTATTTGGTGATGACAGGGACATTACAAAGATATTTCCTTGGGATCATGGTGGGGAAAAGTTATGTTGTAGCTGAGATTGCTTGGGGACAAGCAATTTTAGGGAGGGTGGACTGTAATGTTCCCTTTTCAACTCAGGTACTTACTATTTATAGTAAGTCACTTTGCAGGGTTACTATTTTTAGACTGGCACTTGGTCACATGGGGAATTGACAGAGTTAACTCCTACTTCAAACGACTCATTAAATAGACAATTATTCCAAAATTTATTTATTTTTAAATTGACTGAGGATTTATTTAATATTTAAATGCTATTATAAAGTTATAATGTAACTTTATAATAATAAAGTCACTTTAATTTTATAAAAGTACGTAAAGTGAAAAAATTAAAGTGGGAATATATCTTTTATCCCACATTGGTAAGGAAAGTGTTTGAGCTCTCACAACAAAATAATAAAAGCAACTTAAGAGCTCATTCTTAGACATCCAAATTTAATATTGATACTTGATAATTTCTCTTGTGGAGCCAAGGGATTCTACGGTTGTTCACATTTGTCTTTGGGAACAAAAACTCCCATTGATAGCATAACTGAGGGGGTGAAATATCCTTTGAAGGGTTGCAATTGAGGAGGTGATAATTCAGTCATCTCAACTAGGAAAAATTTGTGGCCAAGGGCCAATTTTGCATGGTTCGATTGGAACATTTGTTGGAGACATTTTGGTATTGAAAGTATTCATTCATTTGGCATTCTAAGTGGATGATTTGCATTAGGAGAAACTTGGTATCATGCATTCCAGTCACTCATACCAGCTAAGAGAATTATAAATTCAATCAAAAGTCTATATTCCATAACAAGGGAAGCCAACCAAGGAGGGTGATTTATGGATAGAAGGCTTTAAAAGTTCCATATAAATTATTCAAACGACATTTTTGGGTGACAAGAAGGCTAGGCACTAGGTTTGGGAAGAAAATCCATTGCAAGCAAGAAGAATCAAACCAATCTATTCATACATCCATTACATCTTCAAGTTCTTCTTTCTGATATCATTGCATTAGTTTCACCTTTCATCATAGTTTCTTCATTACTGACTTAATCAACAATTGATGGCATTGTAAATGGAGTAGTTGCATTGGTCATTTCAAGAAGTTTATTGTGTTGTTGTAGATGATGTTTCTAATAAGATTTGGGCCTTGTAAAAGATTTAATTTGTAAGCCAATAGTCTTGGCATGATTACATTATCATGTATTGTGGGATTGCATTTTCAATAAAGGGGTTCAAGATTGGAGTCTCAGATTTAATGTAATGATCATTTGATAGCACAATAGTATGCATACTAGATGTTTGTCATAATTACAATTGGTTGTAGGTGAACGTTTTTAATATTAAATTTTCATTTATGCATTTCAAAGACAAGGAAAGAATTGCACCTTCATTTTAGATCATTGATAGACTAATTACTGACAAGTTGCAAGCACTTATAATCATTGAGACCATTCCAGACAAGTAAAACAAACTGAAGCACATTAAGGTAGCATGTACAACATTTGCACTCAAACTATTTGGCAAAATTATATGTGAAAACAATTGAAGAGCTTTTAGTCAGCTTGGGCTAGGCTCTTTACATATTATCTCAAGAATGAGATTACAATACATTTAAAAAGTTATCCATCAAGGACTTCAACAACATTAAGCAACCTAATTGTACTCATGCGATTTATCTAACAACATATGGGAACCACACATCCACTCCATGCCTTCCTCGAGATCCTGTCATCACATGTGTCATTTCCTTGAGATGCTCTAGTGCATTCTTATAACACTACCCATATGTTTTTTCTTTATAGGCCAAGCTTGCACAAAACCACTAAGTGGTGTTACATAAACAATGAGTCCAAAAATATGCACTTACAACACCATGACCCCCAAAATTAAATACATGTTGAATGCCACATACAAGTTACAAGTGCCCCAAAATTATCTATCCCAGTGTTCTCCACACATTCAAAGATGTACCACAACTAAATAACAACATTATATTATTTGGAATAACCTAAGAGAGGAGAAAGTAGTACTTGGAGGAGACTTCAATGCTATATTACATTTCAAAGAAAAAACAAGTGGTATCCCTCCAAAAATTGTTGAAGACTTCAAGACATTTGTTAATGCAAGTTCTCTAATAGACTATCCCCCCAAAATGGAAAATTCACTTAGAAAAATAGAAGAAAAGACTCCCTTCCAATAGTTGAGAGGTTAGATAAATTTATTTTCAACTCAACATGGTTGGAGGATGAAACCATAGATGTGTCCCTCTATTTTGTCATTCTCGACATTAAATAATTTCCCTATTCAATTGGATTTGAAGGAAAAATTTTCCATAAATAACCATAAAAAAAAAATAAAAAAATAAAATTAGAGGCAATGGGGTTTAGAGACAAAGGTTTCATTCCATCTCTAAAAATTTGGTGGGAAAATGCTCCATTCTTTGAAGGTTCTAGAATGTATTGGTTTTGTAAGAAACTATAGTACACCAAACAACAAATAAAATCTTGGAACAAGGACCACTTCAAAAATATTTTCACAAAACAAGAAAAACTTCAGATCATATTGCAGAATATTAATGACCACATTATTCAAAATGGAATCACTAAGGAAAGTTTTGAACTACAAAAATTCTTTTGGGAGATTTAGAGGAAATCCTAGTAAGACAAGAAATTTAATGGAGACAAGAGTCCCATGAAATTTGGATTTTAGATTGAGATAGAAACACCAATTTTTTCATGTCTCTACAAAAATAAAAAGCATTTGAGTCAATTGATTTATTCTCCAAGTTATTAAAAAAATTAGCTTCAAATCAACATTTGGGTAGAGCCAACTCGATCCAAATTTTAGACAATACACAAAATTTTCTTTTTGAAGAAAATAATAAGTTCCTTATGAAATAACTCACTCTTAAGAAGTGTTTTCTCTTTGGCCCTAGGTAAGGCTCCAGGCGTGGATGGACCCACTGCTCTTTTCTTCCAAAAAAGTTGGTTTTTTTAAAAATGAGATGTGGTTTTCCTTGGAAGAATCAAGAAGAAACCACTCAAATTTGAGAGAATTGAATACTTGACTCACATTGTATTAATTCCCAAAGTGAACTCTCCCACTTCTTTTGTAGATTTCTGGCTAATTTCCCTACATAACACAACATATAAGATCTTCTCCAAGGATATTTCTTCAATATTATCTTCTTTTCTCCCCAATATTATTTTTGAAAAATAGGGAGGTTTTTTTCCAAACAAAGAAACGCCAGAAGGAGCTATGGTTGCTCATAAGGTTTTGCACTCCATTCACCAACATAATCTCAAGGCTATGCTTATAAAATTGGAAATGATGAAGGCATACAATAAATTCAATTGAGAATTTCTTATACAAGTTCTTCTCAAACTTGGCTTAACACAAAAATGGTGCAAATGGATCCATTCATGCATGTCGAGAGTCAAATTTTCAATACTGCTAAATGGATGCTCGATTGGATTTTTTCACTCCACCCAAGGAGTCCATCAAGGGGATACCCTCTCTCCTCTTTTTATCTCAATGACAAAAGCCTTGAGTAGATCAATATCATCTCAAGACCAAGATTAGAATTGGAAAGGAATATCTATACCAAGACTCCATCTCCCTATTACTCATGCACTATTTGCAAATGATAATCCACTATTTGGTTTCCTTTCCATTTATAAAACAAAGCTCATCAAGAACACTCTCAATACATACTATTAGGCTTCATGTGAGGTATTAATCCATCTAAATTCAAAATATTTTTCCAGAATGCTAATCCCTTCTTACAAAATCGTATCTCCTCAATCTTGGATTTTAAAATTCATGTTCTCCCAAGAAAATATTTAGGCATTCCACTTTTTATTGGGGAAATTAAAAATGATTTATGGAAAAATCTATTAGTTTCAATCCAAAATAGAGTATCCTCATGGAAAAGCAAATGGTTAACACTTGCAAGTAGAATAACCATGATAAGAGTTGTGTTTTTTGTAGTTCCAATCTTCATGATGTCTATGTTACAAATGTTTAGGGGAATAACTCATGGCATGGATAATTTTTTTGAGGAATTTCCTATGGAAGAGGAATTCTAAGAAAAAATAATAAAATTTCTCTCGTGGCTTGGGAAAAACTCAACACACTACAAAAATTTGGAGGCACAAGAATCCATAATTCAAAGGCTCAAAATTTGGCCTTAGGAACAAAAATGGATTTTCCAAACCAGAAGAAAAATGGTGCAAGATAAAGCAATCAAAATACTTAGATTCTGATGAACCTCATAGTTGAGAACCTGGTTTGAAACTTTGGAACTTCATTAAAGATGCAAGGAAGTGATTCTTCCCACCTCTCTTGAGCTATTCACAATGGAGAAACAACAAATTTTTTGGAGGATTCTTGTAATGGGAACACTCCCTTGAGAAACATAGTCTCTTTGCTAGAATCAAAGTGGATATTGAAACATCTTTGCCTCAATATTCTCTGTGCGATTTCCTTCTACTTCGTTTGTTGGAATTGGGGGATTTCTTGCTTTGAAGGTTTCCACAAATTGTCCAATCTAATCCTCATTCCAAACTACTATCCTCAAACGAGTCTCTATTGCCATGAACTGTTCCTCATCCTCAGCTATCTTGGCCTCTGTTTCTACTCCCATAGTGGTTCCTTCATCTTCAACTATGAAAGCTTCACTTGGCCCCATATCCAAGTCAAGTGCATGTCGATCTAATGGCCAAATTCCCATTCTTCTAGTTTAACCACTTACAATATTATTAGGAGTCAAAGGCTATGCAAAAGCTTTGTTGGAAAGTGTTGCCAACTCTTCCCTTCCAATTTCAAGTTGAGGATGTGCACAAACCCATACACTCCTAAGCTGTTTGAAGTAGTTTTTGAATGGTGAGAATACATTGACATCAAGAGGTTTCAATTTGTGGCTGGTATGTGTTGGAAGTGTGAGAAAATCTATTCCCATACTCTTTGCTTCTTCGATTGTCTTGAATGCCATATGGTTTCCATGACCATCGAATATGAGAAGTTGTCTATTTGTTGGTGACACCCCTCCTAGGAAATTTTTATCAAAGTGTTTTAACCATTCAATAAATAATTCTTTTGTCATCCAAGCATGCTCTTGGACTGCCATGCATGCCCTTGGATCACAAATAATAATAGAGTTCTTAATGTGCCTCTTTGACTTGAACAAATAATAACTTGGTATAGCTTGAGCCACTGCACTAACACAAGCTAGAACAATGATCCATTCATTACTTTTTGAGATTAATTGTGGAACGCAGTTGGTCCCTGTCTTTGCAATAACTGTCATTGCACAATTTTTTCCAAATTGCACACTTGTTTCATTACAGTTCCATATTCTACTGGGCCCATAATTATGTTTGTTGTACAATTCCTCCAAGTTGTCATAAAAGGAAGAAACTATAGGGTGTAGTGTAGTACCCCTCCATTTATGCTTATGTTTTCTGCATGTTTTCATACTATTAGACTTTGGTACTTGGTTTGGATATTTTGATCGCTGATTTTGAGCGACAGTGGATTCACTTTGTGACATGATGATACATTGTATTGCGATATTTGATTTCTGATATGCTTTGATATAGCGTAGATGTTTCCTTCAGATGATTATTGTTATATGTATGTTTATGATGGACTAACAGTTATTTAATTCGTCAGTCTGATGTGACGTGTATTGGTGTGGAGAATAGAATTGCATCACTCGCTTGCGAGTGCCCTGTGATGTCCGTGATTTTCTCCGCACGATGTGCCTATACAATGGATATATATATATATGCATGTTATTTGCTTGGTTGCAGGATTGCAGGTACATGACACCGACTCCACCTGGTTACTCAGGTCTGAGCGTGTCAAGACTCAACGAAAATGTTGATTGGGAGGTAGTAGCATGGTTTATCCTAGTCTAGTCTATAACCCGGTCATAGTACATTGTCTGTTTTAGTTCAGAGTCATAGGTTGTCTTGTTTTGTCTTTTTCTGTTTGAATTGATTGCTTGGAAGGAAAATTTTGTTAATTAATAATAGTTTATTATGTTTTAATTACTGTTTTTTAAAATTAATTTTTAAATGTTAAAGAAATTAGTTTTGCATTTTATTTAATTAATTAATTAGTTTGTTTGGTTGAATAATTTGATCCTAAAAGATTAAATTCATTTAATTAAATAAATTAATTGATTAAATTAAATTGTTTTAAATGTGTGTAAATTAATTTAAATAAAATTTGAAAATAAATATTATTTAGAAATGGCATTTTGAATTGTTAAATAAAAATTGTATTTTATTTGTAAATTGAAATTGTAAATTTTAAATAAATTAATTTCATGCAAATCTTGAAAGGCAAGATTGCCGAGAAGTTGTTGAAGATATTTTGCACTTCTCGACAAGTGTGCAAGTTGCATTTATTATTTTTGTTGAGGAATTTGCTGGAGGTTATTTTGGATCTGGGAAAAACACAGAGGCTATTCTATTCTTACGGGAAAATAATTGAGCTCTGTTAAAAAGTTTTTTGTTTATGGTTATTGGTATTTTGTTGCAAATTTGTGGAAAATCTCTAGTTTGCTATTTGGGTTTTGGTTCTCGGGAAAGGATTTGGAAGCTATAGGCAACACAGGCTCTCATCACCAAACCAATTTCTAAAGCTTCGAGATATCAGGTATTCCTCTTGTGGTTTTAATTTGTTGTTTTGAAAAGAATATCTATGAAAAAAATTTATTTAATTTAAATCCTCTGTATTTTTTGGAAGAATTATTTACTATTTATTCTCTGAAAGGGATTTATTGAATTTCTTTTCTTTCTGGAAAAATGATTTTGTGTGAAAGGAAATTATTGATATATGGAAAATGAAATTTATATTCTAGAATTAAAAATTAGAATTAATATGGAAAATAAATTTTATGCGTACTGTGAAATTTCCCTATTTCCCTTTCGAAACATTTATAGTTTCCCCTATTTTCCCTTTGAAACCCTGTTGAACTTCTGTAGAGTTTTCTAAAAATGTAAACTCTGTTAATTTGTATGAATAAAATATATATTTCTACATATATATTTTATCTTGATTATAAATTGAATTGTGAAAGGAACTTATTTTATTTATATTAAAATTGTGTTAAATAGCCGTATAGGCGAAATTCTTTATTGCATTTTCTTTTAGAAAATTAAAATCGCATTTTTTAAAATTGAGATCGCCGTACGACGAATGTTAAAAGAATTTTAAAAAAAATATAAATTAAACAGTGTTTGAGGGAGAGCCGAAACCCTCCCCATCTTTTTCCTTGGTGGGCACAGCCACCATAGCCAAGGGCTGCTGGGCGCAGCCCTGGTGCGGGCTGCGTCCTCCCCAAAAGGGAGGTGCGGGCCTTTAAAAAAATATTAAAACCTTTTTAAAAAAAAAAAAAGTTATTAAATGCAATTTTTTTTAATGTTAAAGTTTGATTTTATTTTAATGTTTTATATATATATATTTTATATTTGTTATATATATATATATATATATATATATATATATATATATATATATATATATATATATATATGAATGAATATGAATATATATATATATATATATATATATATATATAATTGGAATATGAATATATTTAATTATATGAATTTAATTTTAAAGGAATTTAGAAACATATATATATATATATTTAAATAAATATTTAATTATATTGTTATGAAGTGCATATAATTAAATGTATTAAATGATGTTAAATAGCATATGAAAATTATGATTAGATAGTTTTTAATGAAATGTATTATGTAGAGAAAACAAAATTTTATTATTAAACATGATTGTGAAATTGTGATAATTGTAGATTTGATTTTCATATTTTATGGAAGATAAATTATGTATCAGTTGATTAATTTCATACTTCTTGTTCCTGATTGACTGGATTTAGTAAATCCAAATGATAGACGTGAAATTGCTTTAAATTTTGTGTTGGGCAAATGGGGATTATTTTTTTTATGTGATTTCAAGCCTTCCAATTGCAGTCTCTTCAAGGGAGTAAATTTTACTATGGTTTCATGTGTTTGAACAAACTAGGGTAGTGCATCTGATTTTTGTGAACAGATTGTGATGTTCATTGTGATTTATCTGGTATTATATGTTAAATTTTGTGCACTTTGTCTACCCTAGATAGTGAACTTAGAATTCCTTGTTATGTTTAGGGGAGTGGCTCTATGTAAGGTTCGACACACAAAGTGGTATTAGGGTAACTTACAAAGAGTTAGTAAGTCAGTGATAACTAAATAACATAGTAGTTAGAATTAAAAATTCTTAACAAGATGTTTATGCCTCACTTAATGACTCTTGAGCTAGTTCAGTCTTGAGTATAAGATGAGAAGGCCTGGAATGGCAAATCGATGTCTTGTTTCTTCAAAGGACATTCGATTCCGCAATGATTTGCAATGGGGCTGGGTTTCGTAAGAGGTTACCAGGGTAACCCATGTTGGGGGCCGGAACCTAGGAAGAAACACTAGGGTAACCTTTGCAATATTGTGATGACACTCCACCTAAAATTACAGTCTACCTTGTGTACTTAGAATATTCGATTGTCTTAAATCTGGAAGCAATGTAACCATCAGTTAGTAATGTACTTGTGTCTAGGGTGAATAGGTTATGTCTAGGTAACCATATTACTATCTCCTAGCATGGGGGGGTGGACCTACGAGTACCACATGGTTGGGTGGAACGTGCACCTTACTCCGTTGGGTGCCTAGTTTATGATCATGGCAACAAGAGCTTCATGGATGGAGAGCTCGTACTTGGATGCATATGTGTACTTCATTGTAAATTGTAAATCTTGTATTTTAAAACATCCCTCAATTGTATATGAGGTGAACATTTGTAAATGTAAATTGTAACTATTATTTGATCTACCTCATCAGATGGATGAGTATTGTATTATTTTATCAAATGCAATATAAGAAAATATGTTTGTACTTTATACTATCTTGAATGGAATTTCAAATGTTATGCAATGTTTATTTTTAAGTTTATGATTAATTAAATATATGCAATGCGAAATACTAAAGTCGTCTATGGAAACTCAAGTAGTGTAACATTGCATAACTTAGTGAATGTATGCAACTAATTAACTTAATATTATTATTTAAAAAAATAAAAATTATTTCACTATTATACACAATTGCAACATTCCTTAGGTTATTAAGACAGGGCATTACAGATTGGTATCAGAGCCAAGGTTACAAACACTGGACGCTCTGGTTAATTGCGAGCCCATTAGGTTGACCTAGTACGTAGTGTCGTTATTTGTTAGCCTTAGTTGTTTAGTATCTGAGACTTGTCTTGGTTAATGTGTAGGATCATGCCTAGGCGTCGTGGCAGAGGTCGAGGTCGTGGCCTTAGAGGCGGTCTTGGAGGTAGTAAGTGGGAATCACCTTCCCAAGTTTTGCATGAGTCGATGAGCATGGTGGTAGCCGTGGACAAGGCTCAAACTGTTGAAGAGAATTTATCTATGGTCTTAGGTGGTGTTGGATCTCAGGGTGGTTAATCTCAGGTTGCGAGCTTCTCCAAGGGGCTTCAGGTGCTCGCTAAGGGTGAGCAACAACAACCCTTGCAGGCAGAGCATAAGAGTTCTCAGTCTCAACACGGTGGTATTTGGTTACAGAAGAAAAGATATCAGAGTTGGCTACGATCTCGTCGTCATTGTTTCTATCAGCCAACACAGAGTTCTTAGTCTATTGTTAGTGGAGGTAGTTTTTTAGGGTCTATTGTACCTTCAGGGGATAAAAGATTTAGGAGTATAGAATGTTTCACTTGTGGTCAACAGGGTCATATTTCTCGTCATTGTCCTCAGGAGAGCACTTTTGGGTTTAGTCAGAGACCGGAAGCTTCAGAGCTGATAGTAGGAGATGCATGCATGTCGCATAGGGTGTTTACCATGGTGGATAACCACCAAGATGAGCACCATGGTGTAGTTGGAGAGGTTCCTGGTGGAGGACCAACATCGTTCTTTGGGAACCATGCACGTCCTTCTACATCGGGAGTTGACCCTCAGGGGTCAAGACATTGACTGAGTACTGATTCAGAGGGATCATAGTGGCTAGTCTTCCATTTCTTGGAAGGACCTATTTTAGATGTGTATGTGTTATTTGTTTGCTACTAGCAGGCTTCCAGGAGTAAGCCTGATCCTAGGGGGGGAGGATGTAGTACCCCTCCATTTATGCTTATGTTTTCTGTTGCATGTTTTCATACTATTAGACTTTGGTACTTGGTTTGGATATTTTGATCGCTGATTTTGAGCGACAGTGGATTCACTTTGTGACATGATGATACATTGTATTGTGATTACTGATTTTTGTTATGCTTTGATGTAGCGTAGATGTTTCCTTCAGATGATTATTGTTATATGTATGTTATGATGGACTAACAGTTATTTAATTCGTTAGTCTGATGTGATGTGTATTGGTGTGGAGAATGGAATTGAATCACTCGCTTGCGAGTGCCCTGTGATGTTCATGATTTTCTCCGCACGGTGTGCCTGTACAATGGATTATATATATGCATGTTATTGCTTGGTTGCAGGATTGTAGGTACATGACATCGACTCCACCTGGTCACTCAGGTCTGAGTGTGTCAAGACTCAACATAAATGTTGATTGGGAGGTAGTAGCATGGTTTATCCTAGTCTAGTCTATAACCCGGTCATAGTACATTGTTTGTTTTAGTTCAGAGTCATAGGTTGTCTTGTTTTGTCTTTTTCTGTTTGAATTGATTGCTTGGAAGGAAAATTTTGTTAATTAATAATAGTTTATTATGTTTTAATTACTATTATTAAAATTAATTTTTAAATGTTAAAGAAATTAGTTTTACATTTAATTTAATTAATTAATTAGTTTGTTTGGTTGAATAATTTGATCCTAAAAGATTAAATTCATTTAATTAAATAAATTAATTGATTAAATTAAATTATTTTAAATGTGTGTAAATTAATTTAAATAAAATTTGAAAATAAATATTATTTAGAAATGGCATTTTGAATTGTTAAATAAAAATTGCATTTTATTTGTAAATTGAAAATTATAAATTTTAAATAAATTAATTTCATACAAATCTTGAAAGGCAAGATTGCCGAGAAGTTGTTGAATATATTTTGCACTTCCTGACATGTGTGCAAGTGGCATTTATTATTTTTGTTGGGGAATTTGCCAAAGGTTATTTTGGATCTGGGAAAAACACAGAGTCTATTCTATTCTTTACGGGAAAATAATTGAGCTCTGTTAAAAAGTTTTCTATTTATGGTTATTGGTATTTTGTTGCAAATTTGTGAAAAATCTCTGGTTTGCTATTTGGGTTTTGGTTCTCGGGAAAGGATTTGGAAGCTACAGGCAACATAGGCTCTCATCACCAAACCAATTTCTAAAGCTTCGGGATATCAGGTATTCCTCTTGTGGTTTTAATTTGTTGTTTTGAAAAGAATATCTGTGAAAGAAATTTATTTAATTTAAATCCTCTGTATGTTTTTGGAAGAATTATTTACCGTTTATTCTCTGAAAGGGAATTATTGAAATTGTTTTCTTTCTGGAAAAACGAGTTTGTGTGAAAGGAAATTATTGATATATGGAAAATAAAATTTATATTCTAGAATTAAAAATTAGAATTAATCTGGGAAATAAATTTTATGCGTACTGTGAAATTTCTCTATTTCCCTTTCGAAACATTTATAGTTTCCCCTATTTTCCCTTTGAAACCCCGTTGAACTTCTGTAGAGTTTTCTAAAAATGTAAACTCTGTTAATTTGTATGAATAAAATATATATTTCTACATATATATTTTATCTTGATTATAAATTGAATTGTGAAAGGAACTTATTTTATTTATATTAAAATTGTGTTAAATAGCCGTATAGGCGAAATTCTTTATTGTATTTTCTTTTAGAAAATTAAAATCGCATTTTTTTAAATTGAGATCGCCGTACGACGAATGTTAAAAGAATTTAAAAAATATATATAAATTAAACAATGTTTGGGGGAGGGCCGAAACCCTCCCCATCTTTTTCCTTGGTGGGCGTAGCCACCATGGCTGCGCATAGTAGCCAAGGGCTGCTGGGCGCAACCCTGGTGCGGGCATCCTCCTCCCCAAAGGGAGGCCGCGGCTGGGCTGCGGGCCTTTAAAAAAATATTAAAACCTTTTTTTTTGTTTTTTAAGTTATTAAATGTGATTTTTTTATTTTTTATTTTATGTTATGTATAAAGTTCGGATTTTATTTTAATGTTTTATATATATATATTTTATATTTGTATATATATATATATATATATATATGAATGAATATGAATATATATATATAATTGGAATATGAATATATTTAATTATATTAATTTAATTTTAAAGGAATTTAGAAACATATATATATATATATTTAAATAAATATTTAATTATATTGCTATGAAGTGCATATAATTAAATGTATTAAATGATGTTAAATAGCATATGAAAATTATGATTAGATAGTTTTTAATGAAATGTATTATGTAGAGAAAACAAAATTTCATTATTAAACATGATTGTGAAATTGTGATAATTGTAGATTTGATTTTCATATTTTATGGAAGATAAATTATGTATCAGTTGATTAATTTCATACTTCTTGTTCCTGATTGACTGGATTTAGTAAATCCAAATGATAGACGTGAAATTGCTTTAAATTTTGTGTTGGGCAAATGGGGATTATTTTTTTTATGTGATTTCAAGCCTTCCAATTGCAGTCTCTTCAAGGGAGTAAATTTTACTATGGTTTCATGTGTTTGAACAAACTAGGGTAGTGCACCTAATTTTTGTGAACAGATTGTGATGTTCATTGTGATTTATTTGGTATTATATGTTAAATTTTGTGCACTTTGTCTACCCTAGATAGTGAACTTAGAATTCCTTGTTATGTTTAGGGGAGTGGCTCTATGTAAGGGCCGACACACAAAGTGGTGTTAGGGTAACTTACAAAGAGTTAGTAAGTCAGTGATAACTAAATAACATAGTAGTTAGAATTAAAAATTCTTAACAAGATGTTTATGCCTCACTTAATGACTCTTGAGCTAGTTCAGTCTTGAGTATAAGATGAGAAGGCCTGGAATGGCAAATCGATGTCTTGTTTCTTCAAAGGACATTCGATTCCGCAATGATTTGCAATGGGGATGGGTTTCGTAAGAGGTTACCAGGGTAACCCATGTTGGGGGCCGGAACCTAGGAAGAAACACTAGGGTAACCTTTGCAATATTGTGATGACACTCCACCTAAAATTACAGTCTACCTTGTGTACTTAGAATATTCGATTGTCTTAAATCTGGAAGCAATGTAACCATCAGTTAGTAATGTACTTGTGTCTAGGGTGAATAGGTTATGTCTAGGTAACCGTATTACTATCTCCTAGCATGGGGGGGTGGACCTACGGGAACCACATGGTTGGGTGGAACATGCACCTTACTCTATTGGGTCCCTAGTTTATGAACATGGCAACAAGAGCTTCATGGATGGAGAGCTCGTACTTGGATGCATATGTGTACTTCTTCATTGTAAATTGTAAATCTTGTATTTTAAAACATCCCTCAATTGTATATGAGGTGAACATTTGTAAATGTAAATTGTAACTATTATGTGATCTACCTCATCAGATGGATGAGTATTGTATTATTTTATCAAATGCAATATAAGAAAATATGTTTGTACTTTATACTATCTTGAATGGAATTTCAAATGTTATGCAATGTTTATTTTTAAGTTTATGATTAATTAAATATATGCAATTGGAAATACTAAAGTCATCTATGGAAACTCAAGTAGTGTAACATCGCATAACTTAGTGAATGTATGCAACTAATTAACTTAATATTATTATTTAAAAAAATAAAAAATTATTTCACTATTATACACAATTGCAACATTCCGTAGGTTATTAAGACGGGGCATTACATGTAGCATTATAAATCTGTATGTGTCCACTCCTTTTGGTGTTCGAATTGTTAGATCATGATGCCTTTACTGAAAGCCAACCCACCATGACCTCCATGGCATCCCATTTGTGAATGGGTTAGGCATCACTCTAATCATTTGGGCCAATGTTGACTTAAGTTGTGAAACTTGAAGGCCATGGGCAATATTAGCCATGTCCTTACACCACTGCACTATTTCAGATTCTTCTTCATCTGATAGGATTGTTCATGGCCCCTTCCTTTTTGTGGTTGTCACACCATTAAGCCACACCCTCAAACTACTAGTCGAGATTCCCCACTTGATCATTGCTACTCTGATTGACATTCTATTATCCTCAACATCTACAACTACTCTTTCCATGTGATGCATAGTCTAATTTATTGTGGATAGATCTGGGGATGTCACATGGTCAACAAGTAACTCTTGAACATGCACAGGTAGTTCCAAGCTTGCTTTAATATTTTGAACACTAGGTTCGGAACTTGAATTTTCACCTATCTAGTCTGCATTTTCAAAAACAATATCTTTGTTGATGTTGACTGCTAGCTCTTCCTCAACAACATCTGGAATATTGAACCTCACTCCATGAGGTACTCTAATTAAGAGCCTCCCACTCAATCTTTTCCTCTTCTACCCTCGTGCCATGATTATCACTAAACCTATATGCTAATCGAAGGAGTCAAAAAAGACATTTGTTTTGTTTTCAAATAATAGAATCATAAGCCAAAAAATGTCAAATAAAAAATGATGAAATTGGTAAAAACAAGTAGTAATCATTATTCAAACAACCAACACACCCTTTAGGGGTCCACAAAAATGATGAATAAAAGGATTCAGGAGTAGCATTGTTTGCATTCTAAAAGGAGAATGATGTTTGTTGTTACCTCACACCATGGAGAGCAGATAGTAGAAAACCGTTGAGGGTTTACATGTATATACATACATATAGATGTATGTATATGTGTAATTATATGTATACATATAATTACATAGTTACATGTATACATATATCTATACATATACATATTTATATCTATATATACATACATATATGTATGTATACATATTAATATATATGTACACAAATTTATATATGTATACATATATCTATACATATATGTATATATATGTATGCATGTATACATACACACACACATATATGTATTTATATGTATACATGTATATATGTAAAGATATACATGTATGTGTGAACATAAAAGAGTACAATGAAAACATAAGCTATGAAGTAAAGAATATATGATATACAGAGTATTGAGATTTCAACACAGGTAAAACAATTAACAATAATTATTAACATATTTTATAGTAAATGAATGCTACTCTGTTGTATTGGACAACCAAAGGATACACACACATAGATATTGATTTGTTGAATGAACAAGAGACACAAAATATAAAGGAGCCTTTTATGAAATAAATGACAAATATATGTATGGTGGCTTGTTGTATGTGCAATGGAAAGTAGAAAATTAGTAACACATTTTACAGTAAACGAATGCTACTTTGTTGTATTGGACAACTAAATGATAAAAAATTAAATAGAGGTAAAATGAATATAGATTTGGCTTTTCAGATATATTCCCAAAAATGTAAGCAAAGGTTTAATGATAATAATTCATTAGTCACAGGAAAATAGACATGGGTTTTCAGATATATGCCAAAGAAACCACTTGCAAGGGTTTCATGAGAATAATTCCTTGTCACACCAAAGAAGACAATGGCATTCAGATGTATGTATGAATATATTTATATAGTTATATATGTGTGTGTATGTATATACGTATGCATATGTATGTATATATGTATATATATGTATGTATCTATACGTATGTATATGCATATATATGTGTGTATATGTTTTTAAGTACATAATACACACATATAAACATATATATTAATACAAATATATGCAGACATACATATATATACATGTATATACAAACACAAATACACACACACACACATATACATATATACATATATAATGGAAATTCCAGTTGATGTGTACACTTAGATTGAATATAATGGAGTCTAACAGATGATTCAACATGCTTATGAACAAGAGACAAAAAATATAAATGAGCCAAGTTTTATGAAATAAATGACAAATATAAACCTTAAGAAATAAACAAAAAATAGTAAATGAACAAACAATATACACAGACACACACACACTCATATATACATGTATATACATATATAATGAAAATGCAAGTTGATGTGTACACTTATGTTGAATATAAAGGAGTCTAATGGATGATTCGACATGATTTTATCAATTTGCAGAATGAATACACACACACACATATATACATACTAGACACACTCATATATACACGTATATACATATATAATAGAAATACAAGATGATGGGTACAATTATTTTGAATATAAAGTAGTCTACTGGAAGATTCAACATGCTTATATCAATTTGTAGAATGAACAAGAGACACATAATATAAATGAGCCTTTTATGAAATAAATGACAAATATAAACCCTGAGAAATAATAAAAAATAGTAAATGAACACACACTTTATTGAATTTGTAAATGGGGTTTGTAAGGAATAACCCGTTACCAAAAAATACCCTCATTTACTTATAACATATAAAAAGATACTGCATAAAGATAACTATTAAATGCACAGCTCATGAAAATAACTATAAGTAGAATGTAGAATGTACCAACCTGAAAAACTAGAGATATTGGAGGAATGTGCAGAGGATGCCTATCGATGCTTTGTAGTTTGCAAAGAATAATTCTTCACTCTTGAAATTGTGAATGCCACTGGTTGCTTTCCCCTCTTATTTAGGAATTCAAATTTGACAATTCAATGCATTCAATTTGGTTGTTGTGTTTCAAATTTGAATTTGTAGCTGCTAGTTACGTAGGTTTTTAAAGGTGAATTGACTGAATTCTACATTATATTTGGATTTGATGTTTATTTGGGGAGCCTTATACTGGTATTTAATTATGCAGGTACCTACAGGGAATGGAGTTAATACATGTAGCTGATAGGAGAGTGTGGAAGAATGTGCATTTGAAATCCCATAGAGTTGATAGGAGTTTCTAATTATGTCATGTAAAGAATCATTAATTGTGCATGAGTATTTATTAATATAATATGTATTGAGGGTGATACCTTTTGCAAGTGGGGGTATTTGTAACAATAAAAGTTTTAAATAAATTGTAAATACACTTTTTTGTTTGCAACTAGACTTGTATTATAAATACAAATGCATCTGTAGTTGACTACCTACACTGGTCAGTTACATATTGTGTTAGGAATAGCCATTGGTGTTTTTGTAATTTTTTATTTGATAAAATAAAGTTTTTTAGTGGGTCAAAGTTAATTTTTTTTGGGGGGGGGGTTAAGTGAGCATGGAGTGAGTGGTAATTGGATGGTAGGTGGTAACTGGGACATCTCCCCTAAGGACAAAATGTTTCAAATTTGAAATTGGAAATGGTACCCTGTGGATGTACCTAGAACATTCAAGGACCAAAAATGGGTACCTTGGGAAATTCCATAAGGTACCCACAATTTTTTGCTCAAATTTTTAGAAAGACCTTGCAAAATTCTATAGTTTTGGGTAACTTCGAAGGGAATTCTTGGCTTGTAGACCAAACAACATTTGTTTCCTATAGAGCGTTGTTGTTCAAGGCTTCAAATTATGCATATAAAGGCTTGAGGAGAGGGTTGGGCAATTTCTCTAGAGTACAATTCTTGTAGTTGATTGTAGACCTCAACATTTCCTTGGTGAGAGTGAGTGGAAGACTCCCACACAAACAATCAACCACCCTGAAAAATAAAGCATCTGTATAAAATCTGAATGAATGGCGACTTGGGTGTGGTTAGGTTTAAAGAGTTACTCCGAGTTTTAACTTGTTTTAGTGGTTCATCTAAAATCAAACTTGTTTAAGTAGGGTACATTATTAGTATGATTTAAGATGAGTTACCTAAGCAAGTCAAAACTTAATTGTGTTGTTTAAGTCGAATCAAGACACTAACAAAACATTATAATTCGTAACACATTATTTGAATAGTAGTTACTCTTAGTTGTGATAGAAAATATTCAAATCTTAGTTGTTATGATAGTTGGTGATAAGTTTTTATGTGCAAGAACTCTCAATTCCACCTCATTGTGATTGTAGAATGTCTCTAAACCTAATCATGAATCATGAAACTCATTTTCAACTATGCCATTGTGTAGATCTCCTAAAAATATGCACTTAAAAAAAATAGTTGATTTTTTTCCAAAATACAAAAGATATAACTCTTGAAAATCTACATCTAATAAAAATAATTAAACAATTATCAAATCCTCTAAGACCCATGATATGCTTAAGGCACTAAAAATTATCAAAAGGTCCTTGCTTTTTTGGTGAAGTTGCAATATTCTCAATGATCCCACCAAGAGTCAAGTCTTGCTAAAAGCAAAGCCTTGACACTACAAGGAATAAAGTCAAAATTGTGTCTCACCGAAAAAATTACAACATAAGATTTGTGCGTATCTTGATTTTAATTCTAATTAATTTTTATGTTAATTAAAATTATTTTTTAAAATAAAATAATAAAAAGTAAAACAAAATCTACATTCTAATATTTTTCATGTTTTTTAAGTCAAAATATTATGACATTCATATTAATTTAATATATTAATATATTAGAGTCCTGATGAGAAAATGTATAATCATGTATATGGATGACTTGATAATATTTTCCAAAAGATGTGGAGATCATATTGCAAACTTTAGGAAAATTTTGTAGAGATGTAGAGATTATGCCATCTCCCTAAATCTTAAGAAGTGTATATTTATGGTAACAAAGGGAAAAATATAGGGCCACATGATTTTAGTGAAGAATTTTGATTGAACCAAAGTAAGTCTAGGCCATTCTTAAGATCCAACCACTAGCCAATAAGAAGGAGCTTAAGTCATATTTTGATAAAATCACCCTCTTTTGCAAGTTCATGACTAGTTTTATGGATATAGTTAGACCATTGAATACTATGTTAAAGCAGGGTGTTAAGATTAGATGGATGCCAGAGGCAAAAAGGGATTTCACAAAAATCAAATAAACCATTTTGGAGGCTCCAATATTGGTTAGTTCTGATTATTTCCTTCTTTTCTATATTTATTCATTTGTATTTGAGCACACTTGTGTAGGTATGTTAACTCAAAAGAAAGGACCTAGAGATGAATGATTGATTTCCTTTATGAGTGCTCCACTAAAGAATGTTGAGTTGAGGTATTTTAATGCAGAAAAAAATGCATATGCTTTGGTGAAGGCAGTGAAGAAATTTTGACATTATATCCTGTAAATTTAATGTAATTGTTCTTGATCCAATAGTTAAGATCTTGATGCAAAATAAAAAAATGCATATGCTTTGGTGAAGGCAGTGAAGAAATTTTGACATTACATCCTGTAAAGTTAATGTAATTGTTCTTGATCCAATAGTTAAGATCTTGATGCAAAATAAATTAAGAGAGAAGGGACAAATGTTACAAAAATACTACATTACAAAAATATGACATAGACATGACAAGTAATAATAATTGAACGATTTAATAGACATAGACATGACTTTACAAATCCTTTTTTAAAAATAAATGGCCCACTTAAAAGATTTTAAAAGGACATGATTTAGTGACAAATGATAAAATCATGATCATACGTAGGATTTCCTCCACCCCATTTTAAAAAGCTAACTAAAAAGGTTTTATCTAAAATCAAATGTCGACTTTAGTAAAGTTAAAGCTCATAATTTTAAAAATGACTTTTTGTATGGCTCGCGACATTTAAGAAGCATACTTTTAATCCAAAATCACCTAAGTTTTCACATGTTTTTAAGTCATAAATAATTAATACATTTTTTATACAAGATTCTCACACACAATTAAATGAATCCTCATGGCCTTTTTCTCTTAAAAAGAGTTTCCTATTCATTTTCATTCATGTTTGTCTATTGTACACAATTAAATGATTCCTTTGTAGATTCTTACACCCTTAATGGAAATGGCTAATCCTTGCTATTTGTTATTCTAAACACAATATTTCTATCATAAAAGGTATTTCAATGGCATCTTTTCATACTTGCATATCATGGTCGCACCTCATAAACCTTGAGTTCTACCAAAGATGACTATGTGTTCAAGGTTTCAAATGTTGTCCATCATAGTTGCACACCCCAAATGTTGCTTGCAATGGGTTCTTTGTTATAACAAAAAATATTAGATCTAAAACTACCCACACTAAGCAATACCAATGACACTTGAACACTTAGATCCAAAATCACAAAACCATAAATGGAATTGATAAGTAGGAGGTATTTTCCACATAATGTGAAATTATGATATTGCTACCAGGATTCAACTGTGTATTTTTTGAGTCAAACTCATTGACCCATGTTTCATGTGTAGTGGTTCACAAGAATCCATCTCTCATGATAATGAAGGGTCCACTTAGCACTCATTGCATCTAGGTGAAGCATTAGGCTTTCTCGGGAGGTCACCCATCCCAGTAATACTCCAACTCAAGTGCGCTTAACCATGGAGTTTTCCCCAAGGTTAAGCCCACTTATCTTGCAACCCCATTTGAAAAACCTTCAACAAGTGTTGTGCCTTATGAACCACTCATTATAGAGCCCCTTTAGTTCATCAATTGATAAGTAGGAGGTATTTTCCACAACAAGTCAAATTATGATATTGCTATTAGGATTCAATTATGTTGTTTGAGTCAAACTCATTGACCCATGTTTCATGAGTAGTGGTTCATAAGAACCCATCTCTCATGATAATGAATGGTCCATTTAGCACTAATTGCATCTAGGTGATGCTCACAAAGGTGAAGCATTGGGCTTTCCAGGGAGGTCACCCATCCCAATACTACTCCAAATCAAGCACACTTAAACATGGAGTTTTCCTCAAGGTTAAGTCCACTTATCTTGCAACCCCATTTGAAAAACCTTTAGAAATTGTTGTGCCTTATGAACAATTCATTATATAACCCTTTTATCCCATAAATTGATAAGTAGGAGTTATTTTCCATAGCATGTCAAATTGTGATATTGCTATCAAGATTCAACCATGTAGTTTTTCAAGTCAAACTCATTGACCCATGTTTCATGAGTAGTGGTTCACAAGAACCCATCCCTCATGATAATGAATGACCCACTTAGCACAAATACCACTACCAAATCAATAGCTCAAACCATGCATTCTAACAAAAATATAAATATTCTTAAACATCTAGAAAATCCATAAATCTAAAATATAAAGATCTACAAATTAGTGCAATGGAACACAAAAATTTACAAAATATGAGCACACATTTGGTGTCTTCAATTTCAAAGTGTTTGTAAACTTCTAAAAATGTCATATTTACCTATGCATAGATTCAACTGAAACAAAAAGTTAATTGCATAAGAAAGGTGTCACCTCCTCTAGCTTGAAACCAAGCTCTATTATTGAATGTTAGGAATTTCAAGCCAAAATTATTGTTTTCACATAACCTTTTTGAGAGAATCTATGTTGAAATAGCATGTAGAATCCATAATGCAAAAGAATAAAAAAACATGCACACAAGATAACTTTAGGTGTACCTTGAGAAACACTTTAAGGCAAAACTCAACCTCCAAAACACCATAAACTCAATGTATTATCTCGGATGTGAGATTACAATACATTTACAAAGTTCTCCATGTAGGACTTACACAAAATTAAGTAACCTAATTGTATTTCTCATGTGATTAATCTAACACATGGGAATCACACATCCACTCCATGCCTTCCTCATGTTCCTGTCACCACATGTGAAACTTCCTTAGATTCTCCAATGCATGGTTGTAAGACTATCCATATGCTTCTTTTTTATAGGCCAAGCTTGTACAAAACCACTAAGGGGCATTACTTAAATAATGAGTCCAAAAATATTCTCTTACAAAACTATGACCCCCAAAATTAAATACATGTTCAATGCCACATACAACTTGCAAGTGTCCCAAAAATGATTATCCTTGTATGGTTTGCACATTCAAAGATGCACCACAACTAAATAACAACATTATATTATATTATGAATAACTTGAGAAAGGAGAAATTAGTGCTTGGAAGAGACTTCAATGCTATATTACATCTTAAAGAAAAAGAAAGTGGCATCCTTCCTCCTACAAAAATTGTTAGACTTTTAAGAAATTTGTTAATGCAAATTATCTAATAGACTGTTCCCTAAGAATGAAAAGTTCACTTGGACAAATAGAAGAAAAGACTCCCTTCAAATATTAGAGAGGTCAAATAGATTTATTTTTAACTCAATATGGTTGGAGGATGAAACCATCTTGTGTTCCTCTATTTTGTCATTCTCACCATCAAATCATTTCCCAATTTAGTTGGATTTGACGAAAAATCATCCATCACTAACCATTAAAAAACCTTCAAATTGGAGGCACTATGATTTAGAGAAAAGGTTTCATTCCATCTCTTAAAATTTGATTGGAAAATGTCCATTCTTTGAAGGTTCCATAATGTGTCAGTTGGGTAAGAAACTACAGTATAATAAACAACAAATAAAATCTCAATAGAACAAGAATCATTTAAAAAATATTTTCACAAAAAAAAAAAGATCAGATTGCAAGATATTAATGACCACATTATTCAGAATGGAATCACCAAGGAAATTTTTGAACTACAAAAAATTCTCTATGGAGATTTAGAGGAAATCCTAATGGAGACACAAGTCTCATAAAATTCAGCTTTCAAAAGGAGACAAAACATCAATTTTTTCATGCCTTTACAAAAATAAAAAAGAATTTGAGGCAATTGATTTATTCTAGATAATTTATTAGAAAAACTAGCTTCAAATCAACATTTGGGTGGAGCCAACTACTCAACCCAAATTTTATACAATATCCAAAATCTGGTTTCTAAAGAAAACAATAAGTTCCTTATAAAATAATTTATTCTTCAATAAGTAAAAAACAATAGTTTTCTCTTTGGCCCTAGATAAGGCTCTAGGCCTAGATGGATTCACTACAATTTTCTTCCAAAAATGATAGGGGATTTTTGGGAAAATAGATATGGCTTACCTTGGAAAAATCATGAAAAAATCACTCAATTTTGAGAGAATTGAATGCAACTCACATTGTATTAATTCCCAAAGTGAACTCTCTCACCTCTTTTACATATTTTCAGCCAATTTCCTTATGTAACACAATAAATAAGATCTTCTCCAAGGCTATTTCTTCAAGAATATCTTCTTTTCTCCACCAAGATCATTTTTGAAGAATAAGGAGGTTTATTCCAAACAAAGAAATGTCAAAAGGATCTTTGGTTTCTCATGAGGTTCTACACTCCATTCACCAAAATAATCTCAAGGCTATACTAATAAATCTGGATATGATGAAGGCATACAATAAAGTCAACTTATATATAACTTTTTCTCAAACTTTTCTACACACAAGACTGGTGCAAATGGATTCTTTTAGACATGTTGAGAGTCAAATTTCTAGGACTACTATGCTCTATTGGATGTTTTCACTCCACCCAAGGAGTCCTTTAAGGGAATCCCCTCTCCCTTTCTCTTGTTATATTGATGGCATAAGCCCTGAGTATATCAACATCAACTCAAAACTAGGATTGAAATTGGAAAGGAATATCTATACCAAAATTCCATCTCCCTATTACTCATGCACTATTTCAAAATAATACTCTACTATGTGGTTTCCTTTTCATTTATAAAGCAAAGTGAATCAATAAAACTCTCAACATGCATACTATTAGGCTTCAAGATAGGTAATTAATCCATCAAAATCTAAAATATTTTTCTAGAATGTCATCCCTTCTTGCAAAATCGTATCTCCTCAATCTTGGATTTTAAAATTGATGTTCTACCAAGAAAATATTTAGGCATATTCCAGTTTTTGTTAGGGAAATTAAAAATTATTTTTGGAAAAATTTGTCATGGTTTCAATCATAAATAGAATACCCTCAGTTAAAAATAAATGGTTAACATTTGCAGGAAGAATAACCATGATAAAATTTGTGCTTTCTGTAGTTCTAATCTTCATGATGTCCATGTTACAAATGCTTAAGGGAATAACTCATGACATAGATAAAAGTTTTAGGAACTTCCTATGAAAGGTGAATTCTAGGAAAAATAACCAAATTTCTCTTGTGGCCTAGGAAAAACTCAACACATTATACTATCTTGGAGGCACAAGAATTTACAATTCAGAGGCTCAACATTTAGCCTTAGGAGCAAAAATGGAATGGAACATGTTTGACAAACCACAAGAAAATTTGAGCAATATAATGCAATCAAAATACTTAGATTCTGATGATCCTCACATAATATTTTCCATCTCCAACCCAAAACCCGGTTCAAAATTTTGGAACTTTATTATAAGATGCAAGGAAGTAATTCTTCCCCACCTCTCCTAGGTTATTCATGATGAAGAAACTATAATAGCCTTCTAGGAGGATTGTTATAAACACATTTTCTTAAGGGACAATGTGTTTATAACAAGTTGGAAAAGTCTCCAAGACTACTCCATCCCACAAGAGGTCAAAAATTCATTCTTTGGTCTATTCTAAAAGAAACAAAAAAATCTTTCTCCTTCCAACCAAAAATATTAATTTGGGCTCCTTCAAAAAATGGGTAATACAAAGTAAATCAAGGATCGTCCAACCCTTAGATTGACTAGCCCTACAAATTATGTTAGAATTTTGCTTACTTACCCAAAGATAGGGCCTTTACATGGCTAACTCTTCAAAACAAAATGCATACTAGTTCCAGACTATTTAAGCTAGGCATCACATAAGCCTTCAATTACCCCTATGTGATAAATTGACACAAATAACTTGTTGTTGACATGTTCCTTCTCAAAAAATTGCTAGAGATGGTTGACCTCAAAATTGAACAAAATTTTTCCTCTCCCCCTATCATTATTGGTCATCTTTTGTAGCCAACTATTACTATTCAAAAATCATATGTTTTCTAGAGTTTGGCTTCTCTCTCCTTCCATCCTCATTTGGAACATTTGGCTAGAGAGAGAAAAATGATTTTCAAGAAAATAATTTAGTAGTTGGGAAGAAGTCACATTGAAATTGGAACACTCCATTTCAGAGGAAATCATGGCCCATAGTTATAAATCAAGATTTTCAAATCTTCCCTTCTCCTCATCGGATGCAAATTTTTTAAATCATTAGAGAAGCCTTTCTCCTCCCCTTCCTGATATTTTTCATCCTTATCAAAAAGTGGATAGAAGTAAAGTGGGTTGGATGCCACCAAACCATCCAATGATAAACCTAAATATTGATGGTACTTCTCACGATAATCTAGGTGTTTTAGGTGCAGGTTGCATCTTGCACAACTCAAAAGGAGAGGCAATCTTAACTTGTGATAGTAAACTTTAGATTGGATCAAATAACCAAGTTGAAGCCCAAGCTCTAGTTGCAAGACTCTAGTTAGACATAAAAATATATAAAGGAAATCATTGTTGAAGGAGATTCTCTCAACACCATCAACTCAATCAAGAATAAAAATATTCCCAACTAGAAGATCAACTACATACTCCATGATATATGAAATCTTTTAGAAAAATTTGGTTCATTCCAAATCCAACACTACTTTAGAGAAGGAAATAGTCTTGTTGGTAGTTTAGCAAACTTGGCTTATGTTCAAAATGAGAGAATTCAAATATGTGAAGCCTCAACTATAAATGCTTTTGAATAAATCAATTTTATTATGGTAATTGAATCGAAGGCATAATCACTATTAGTAGAAATTTCACATGTGTTTAATATTTCTATGCATGTGTGGTAGGTTCCTCTCCTTAATACAAGTCTCATTTCCAAGCCCCAATTTCTTGGGGTGATTTGTGGATGAGGTGTAAGATGTTTCACATGCTCAATGTACCAATATCTAGTGATTCAAGTTTTCAAACACATGCCAATTAGGAATTTAAGTTGTCATCCATGAAACGAAATGGTATTGCTAATCTACAAATAAATTTGATCGAGATAATTCTTGTGTGAGTAGGAATTATCTCTCACCACAAGTACAACCAAATCAAGTGAAATTGTGTGTGAGAGGACACCAACATTTTCACCTCATTGAGTATACATGTTTTATTGGTTTGAAATAACCTCATAGCAAAGAGGTGATCACATTTTCTTCACAACAATTCTCGTTTCTTGCATTTCAAAATTTTCATTCATGGAGACTCCTATAAAAAAAATATTGTTCTTTCTAGTGAACACCCAATAACAATTAATGGTGAATTCAACATAAATATTCTTGGGAAAATATTCAAATTTCAGTGTTTTGAGGAGGAAGAAGCAATCGGGGATATTATTAACCATGGGGTGCTTGAGGAATTTAGAAGGATCATAAATGCAAGGATCATATTTTTCTTCTCAAGCTCTTTATTTCATCTTGATGATGGATCATAGAGTGTGATCCAAAAATTTGATGCAAAAATTCTTACGCAAACAAATCTAGGATTCATTGGTAATAAACAATATAGATTATGGAAACTTGATATCATTAATGCAAGGATCATAATTTTCTCTCAAATAACTTCATTTGTCATCAAATACTTTGGTTTTGATTCAAGATGTTCAAATTGTGTGAGGCATTGCTCTAAAATTCAACCATGACCACCTAGTTAATGAAGTGGATTTCAACAATGCCCTTTGTAATTATGAATTCCACAACATCCTGGGTGTAGTAGTGGGTAGTTTCTTAAAAAATTTAGGTATCCAAGAGTCATCAGCCATTATTTTAATCTTCAATGCAATTTAACATGGAATTCATAATGCCTTCCCTAGTATAGTTCACAATTCTCTTCAGTCTCATTGTAAGGAAGAGAATGAAAATCTCTCAAATTAGGTACAAAGTGTATTTTAGGCCCTCCTTTTCACTCAACCTCACATAGCATATCTTATGAACAATGATACTCAAGAAGGATCATTTGATGAAAATGGTGATGAAATTGGGCCCACACATGACATAAATATCAATGTTCCTCCCAGATACTAAGTGGGTCATTGTCCGTTTGTTGTCTGTTGTTTGTATTTGGCATATAGTCTCTAGTTTTTATATCATTGTTATCTCAAGGTTTATCTAGCTTCATCAAGAGCTATATTTTGTTTAATTTGCATCATCTTTGGTTTTTTTTCTCTAACTCAAGTCATCTACTTACTCTTCTTATTCTTCCTTTGTTTAAATGGGACTTTCGTGATGCATCTCACAACTTCAATATGTAATTAATTATTATACAAATATAATGTCCAGATGCTCTGCATATTTTAAACCAAAATAAAATATAACATTATTATGCAAGGTGTATAACACATATTTCTTAGTAAATAATTAATTTCCACATCTTACAATATCATAAAATTATTTTACAAATTATGATGACATTAAATATGTTCTTATAACTTCTTACACACATTCTAGACAAGAGAGTCAAAATGAGGCCAAATGTGCAACCTCAAACTATGACACTCCATTTTTCTAATTAGAAAAAATAATTAATACATATAAATAAATAAAAATAATAATTGAAACATAAAGATTTGTATGGTGCATGCACTACCTTATCCCAATAGTTTAATGCAAAAAAGTTTCCTTAAACAACCAATTATACTTTGATGTAGAATAATAAATTAGAATTCTAGGGCTAAATAGATAAAGTTATTTAGATGAGAATCTAAATTCTTGTTGATGAATTTGTGAGTGGTTTTTTAGTCTATCAACATTGTTATTTCCCTAATTTTAAAATAACCCACTACCTTGAGAGTTGAGTATTAAATCTAGAAAGTGCATGGATAGAAATAGTTGGTTGGATATATCTCCTAATTCCCTCTCCAACTCATCAATAACCTATCATACTTCTCCATATTTTTCCTCCTCACTATATCCCCTTCAAGATAAAAGAAATTTATTTCAACAAATATATGTTCTCATCTACATTTTCTATCACAATTAAAACATCTCTTTTCCCATTTTTGTTGAATTTCTTGAAGTGATATAGTAGGTTGAGGGAGTGGTTGTGCTAGGAAGCCCTATTCTCGCATGTGACTAAACACTACCTTCATGGAGCCAATTCTTTTTCCTTTTCCTTACACGCTATGATAAATGAATAAGACATAATAAAATGATTAAACATGTTTATCTCATTACGAATGTGATCCTTAAGACCACTAAGAAATAAGTCATTTAAGTTCTCCTTATTAATTATCTCTACTTGCAAAGATAGGTTTTGGAATTGTTGAATAAAATCACTAATCAATATTGTTTGTTATAGTTTGGCTAATTGGCTAAATTAATTATTTCACATCATAGTTATACTATATCTACAATTCCTCTATAAAAATTATTGTGGTGACACTAAATCCTTTTTATTCAGTTGACCACATAGTCATCAATGTGAAATGAATTACTTGGGTTCCAAATATAAGGGAATCACTATAACATTTTTTCACTTTGATAATTAGGATTAGGTTGTCATGAAAATATTCGATAATTGACTTAGCATTTGGTTATGAGTGACTAATTATTGACGTAGTCTTGGATAAATGATAATGTTGTATTGATGGTAGCAAAATTTCCTTGTATACTAGATTAATCTCCTTGAATGTTGTGCATACCCTATTCTAGATTTCCTTAACATCTAGTTTTAATTTTTGTCATGATAAGGCTTAATAGTGCAAACTTTAGTTTTTGTAATGACCAAAATTTGATCAAATGATTTAAAAATTACATGAACCACGAAATAAAAATTTCAAAGAGAAAATCCTTGATTAATTTTGTGAGCTTTCCAAAAATCTAAATTAAAAAAATCCAAAAAATATAGACTATAGAACAAATTTATGAAAACCTTAAAATTATAATAACTTTAGTGTAGAAAAATGTATCCCTTTACATTTTCATACTTGTTTGGGCCCTCCCTACTAAAATTGGGTTTCTTTATACCTTATTTGGTCCTATTTTTCATCCACAAGCCTTATTTAATGCATTTCTCTAAGGATAATCTCGACATTGATTAAATAACCAATCATAATTCATGTTTGTGGGTTGTGTGTTCTAGATCTAGTGATCTGGGACTCATACTGTTGGAAAGAGACACTCATACTGTTGGAAAGAGACATTGCACATATTTTCTGGTGTTTTCATTGATGGCAACCCTTGTCAGCTAGTAGATCCGCACGTCATCATTTATGATGAGTTCAATGATTGTATTGATGATCTACGAATGTTGTTGAACAAGTGGAGAGAGGATTTATGTAGAATTAAAGGTCCACAAAAGAGTTATCTTTCACAGTGTATGGAAACAGGGTATCCAAATGAGTTAGGGAAAAAACATTTATTACATCAAAAAGGTTAGGTGTGCGAATGATAAAAAGTCATTTCTATCTTTCATTTGTCACTTTGCATTTTGAGAAGAATAAGTTTGAAGAGCTTTGAAGTGAACTTTGGCAAAATTTTGGAGAATTCAAGTGCGAAGTGGATTTGAAGGTCAAACCCTAATCTGGAAAAAAGGTATTTATCAGGAAAACTTGTAAACCTATGAATTTGTGAAAATGGCTACTCCATTGGTAGTTGAAGCTAAGGATAGATCTCATCCGAAATTCAAGTGGCATCCTTTCAAGTCTATTGAGATTGAGCCCTGAGGTGAATTTTTGTCTATTCCGTACAACATTTTACATATTGAAGACACTAGGGAATATATTCATGCTAATATTTAGGAGTTAGGGAGCTCGTAGTTGCTGAATTTATATTCCAAACACATTGTTGGAGAGGATTTTTGTGTTAAGCCCAAATTCAAAACCCTAGAGGAGAAGAAATTCACGTAGATTATGAAATTTCCCATGTTTGATGAAAATGAATGGATCTGATACATCTTGAGTCGAGTCCATGCTGAATTCATGTGGTTGAATAAAGCCTTCAAGATTACAAAGGAAGCTATAAGTGCTATTACAGGTTTAAATTCCTTTAGCGGATTAACAATTTTGAAGTCTATAAAGAATCAGACAGTCACTGATGCAACTGGTTCAATATTTGATAAAAGAGCAATGACAATTGATGATATTGTTGATGTGGATGTGAAATTTTCCTTGATGGTCATTGGTTACAAGATATATCACTCCAGCCGAGAAAATTCTTTATCTGGTACAACCATACATGTAGCATATCAGATGGTAAAGGAGAATGTAGAGTATGATTTATGTGAATTGCTTCGAAGTCAACTTATGGAAAATCATGGTAAGATTAAGAAAGAAAAGAATAATACCTTTAAATATGGTAATATGTTACTGTGTTTGTTCTTTTATTTCAGGACTGAAGTTTTGGGAGTCAGGAAAGTGTTTTGGGAAGAGGCAATAAGCCTGTAGCTATTTAGATTAGAGACATGTTATTCAGCCTTGGTGATTTGCAAGCCAAGAAAACTTCAATTTGGGGATATCTCAAGAAATTTTTGAATGAAATGCAAGCAAGGGAAAAAATTCCTACTTCTATTGTGGAGAAGTATAAGGAAACACTTTGTTTTATGGTGGATATTGATTAGTGCTTGATGGAAGCAGCATAACCTAGAACCGTCTGGATTATGCCAATGGATTATGAAGTTGAGGAGAGAATCTTAGAGCTATATGCACAACATATGTTGAGTAAGCCTTTGTATTCACCTGAAGAAATGTTTGGAATATATATAGAGAAGAATATGCAAGTCCATGGGAAATTGAAGAAACCAATGATAGTTTGAAGAGTAATGAAAGAAGTGGAAGTCTTTGCAGAATGTATGGGCATATCTAAAGAAGGTGTAAGAGAATCCAAAAGGATGAGAGAACAAGGTGAAAGTGAAAAAGGAAAAGAGCCTGCTAAATTGAATCTGCTAGTCTGACATCATCCTCTACGCGAACTAGATCAACGAGGAGCTCAACACCCCTATTCGGTCATGCAAAGAAGTCTGCCCTTGCAAAAGCTCAAGTTAAGGCATCTGGTGAAAGGAAGAAGGATACAAGCACACAAGTGTATATAGTTGTTTCATAAGATGAAGAGACAAAATATGATGAAGTTAGAGAAATAAAGCATATGGGAACCCAAGCTACAACAATAGTCACTAAGGACAAGCCCTCCAATGAAAAGGAGAAAGTAAAGAAGAAGATGAAGCTTGAAAAACTAGGTATGTCTGTAGAGGAAGTTGAAAGATGTATAATTAAAGATGGAAATCTTAAGCCCCTATGTGAAGTGTATGGTACCTTTAATACTGTTGGTCAAAGAGTCCTTGAGGAGGCTACAATACAATATTTGAACAATTTGAATATGAATCTTTTTGAGATAATGGCACAGTTGCCTAAGGAATTGTATAAAATTTTGGAGATGAGGAGAGTTAGTGCCAGAATTGAAGAGGAGCAGCTGAGAGAATAGGTTCTTGCAAATTTAAGTATAGTAATGTCTATTGAAGAAATCAAGTCAATCCTAAAAGAAGCAAAAAGAGAGTTCAAAAGAAAATCAAGAATAAACAAGCTTATGTTGGGTAGGACTGAAGAAGTAGAAAAAGAAACTGAAAGCATTATGAAGGAAGTTCTATTAAAGAATAGAATTGATGTTGTTTCTAAAGAAGAGCATGTGGAAGATATTTCATCTGGTCTGGTAAATAAAGAGGTTATAGTTGAGGACACTCAGATTTCTCTTGATGTGCATGATATAGAAGAACCTATGGAGATTGAAGCTCCTAAAATTGTGTCGGTTGAAGAAAAGGAGATATCAGTTGAAGAAGTTGAAGTTACAAATGTCAAGAAAAAATTTGTGGCTGTGGAAACAATAGTTGAGGAAAAGAAGGTTAAAGTTAAAGAAGTTCCAGTGGAAGCAGGAGACATTGTAGAGGTAGTGAAGAAGTTTATAGAAGAGAAAATGGAAGAATTTGATCTTGAGTTGGGAGATGCACCTATGCATTTGTCTACTTTGTCCCCAATTCATAAAATGAAAGTCACATGATTTGCACAAGCTAAGGCTAGGGAAGAAATCTTGAAGTCTCACATTGAGGATAGTGAGTTATTGAATCTTGCATCTGACATTCTAGAGAAGATCATGCCTACTCATATTAAGGATCCATCTGGTTCTTCCTTCGGTGAGCTAAAGAAGCTTATAAATTTGGTAAGTACTCATTTTGAGTCACTTGAGAAGTCAAATTTAGTCAAAGTTCAGAAGGAATTTGATTCCAAAAAGATCAGTAGGTTGAAAGGAATGATAGCTAATGATAAATCTCTGTTAGCTATCTATGTGAAATTTTTTCAAAGTGCATTATTAGAAGGTGGAAGGATTTATAAGTCATGTTTTTCTTTGTCAAAAATTATTGAGGAAAATGAGAAGAAGGTTAAGGATCATGAGAAAGAGTTAGCCGCTATTTCTGATGTTTTTGATCCTTTAACTGTTTCTGTTGGAGAGCAAGAAGATCAAGTTATATCCTTACTTGAAAAAATAAAGAGCTTGAAGTGTGATAATGACAAAATCATGGAAAAAGCTAGTGAACTTAGAGGCCTCATTAGTCCAAAGATGGAGACCATGTTGAATGCTTTGTAAGAAGCACAAGATGTTATGGTGGTCAGTGATCTAGTGAACCTTGAATCTGCAAAAATAAAATCTTACTTACTCCATGGTCACATAACTATTTTGGAAAGTCTCAAGAAGTGTTGGGACACAAGCTTGAACCTATTGAGGACAAATTTTGCAGATATCTTCAAGTTTGTGTAAGTTGTTTGAAACAAAGTTTATACATATGCAGTTTGAAGTTTTTTGTTTATAGGATTTTTGTATGCGGATTACCCATCTTTGCCATTGATGTCAAAGGGGGAGAGTAGAACAGTGAAAAATATATATTCATCTAAGGGGGAGTTGTAGTTTTGAACTATGGATGAAGATCTTTTTGAGTTTTGGTTGGCAGTGTATTTTTATTGGTACTGATTTGACACTTAGTCATTTTTCACCAAGTGTTGCCATTAATGCCAAAGGGGGAGATTGTTGGCAAGAGACACTGCACATATTTTATGGTATTTTCATTGATGGCAACCCTTGTCAGTTAGTAGATCTGAATGTCGTCATTTACTCATACCAGTAGACAGATTGAAGATCAATGATTATATGTTAAGTTAGAATAGAGCATCTAGTAGATTTGTGTTCTTTAATTCATATGCAAAATTTCTGTTATTATTTTGTATTGTGGATCTCAGGGAAGATTTTTTTAAGCACAATCTATGTTATCTATAAATCTTGGCGCCTTGTATCAATTTTGGTGAAAGTTAGAAGGTCTGATTAACTAATTTTCTATTCATCAGTGTATGAAGGCCGACTTGGTGAATATAGTGTGTCACAGATAGTTGAGGATTTATTGTTTAAGTATTTTTGTATTTGACCATTTTGGTTTGGGTGCTCACTATGTTGTGGCCAACTCTTGTGGATGCGTATTGAATATTATGGTTGATTTGAGCTGACAATTTGTGAATATTTCTTATTTTGTTGAAGCCAACATGAAGCAATTAAATCCTAAGTAGTGGATATATATCAGTGATTGATTATATCATTTTGGTGTGTGTTCAATGTGAGTTGATGTATGATGCAAATGTCAGAAGGTCAGTAGAGCGATTATACATAGTTTCACTTGTGCATTAAGGATTTTTGGTGTGAATTGAAGTAGAATAGAGAAAAAGAGCAGAATTAGTCATGTTGTTGTAATTATATGTCTTGTACCTTGTCCTAGGTCATGATTACACCTTAGTTAAGTTTACTTAGGGACCACATAGGAGGTTGTTGGAGATTTTCCACTTTTGGTGGACTTGACATGTCATTATCACATCACTTCCACCTTTTGTGGACACATCATGTGATTATCTCTCCACCTATTGTGGGTGATCCACCTTTTGTGGTGATTATCACATTATCTCTTTCCCACTTTAGGTGGAGTGATAACTTTTCATAGTTGTCTCATGTCATAAGATTACGAAACTTGTCATAATCTTATGCCCTTCTATGTTCTCACCTTGGCTATATAACCAAGGGGTTTCATATGTACTATTTGCTCATTACATTCTATTCTATTGACAGAATACAGTTTATTCTTGTCATCTTGTTTCTATCTCTCTTTTGCTTGTGCTCTCTATTAGGCCTTTAGATCTTGGGTGGCTACCTTCATAGCCAATTCTTACATGGTATCAGAGCTTTTAGAGTGCCTTTAGTTAGTCTTTTGGAGATATTTTTGGAGGGTTCCATTTTTGGCCTTGTGTTGCAGGGGCATTTTGGGAGCTTGTTGCATCAGATTTGAGCTTTCCATTGCGTCTGGAGTGTCCGAGATAGTCATATTTTCCTTTTGTTTTGTCTCAGTTGGACATCGGAGGCCAAATCTGCAAAGGGTTGAAGATTGGAGGTGGTTACCAGATCTAGGAGCTAGCTACCACTTCGGAGCATTTTCAGCCTAAAAGGACCTCACCATCGTGCTCAAAAGGGCCAAAAACCCTAAGATCAACTACCAATTCGTCCAAATCGGAGCAAGTTGTCTGTAGAGGCAAAATTTTTTTAGTAGGCCGGCCGTACGGCCAACCTGTACGATTTATTTTTAAATTTTTTTTTTTTAATTTTTCTGCGAAAATTCTTTTGTAAAAAAAAATATTATTCAAAAAATATATATTATATTTTCGCAGTTTTTATTTGATTTTTTAAATAAAAAAATTCAAAAAAAATTCAAATAAAAAAATATAAAAATCAAAAAGCCTGTACAAGTTTGCGGACTTGTACAGTCCGTAGACTATACCGCTCCACGTGGCCCACTGTCTGCCTTCCACGCGGCGGCTTTTGATTAGCGGCGTCCCCACCAGTGACCACCGACGGTAGGCAGGCAACCGAAGGCCGATAAAGTTCCACTGGCGGGAGTTTTATACTGAAATCCATGACTAAATATGAACCGGCGGTCCTTTTAAACATTGGTGCCAACAAGAATATTCCCTTGGGAATATTTTGGTATGAATATTCTGATTCCGGCGAATCTATAAAGCATATTTTGGGAATATTCTGTGGCAGGGTTGACGGCTAGCGCGACAGTCAAACGGCCGTAAAATTTAACCGCATGCAGCTCCCGACGGTCATACAGCCTTCAAATGTAATGCCGTGAACTGCTGACACTAGCACTGCGTCGGCAAATTTTTGAAAATTTTAGACCCCCTCACGGTTGAGCTTTCTGATTTTGCAGTTCATTTTCGAAGGCTCATATCTTGGTCGTTTTGAGGCCCTTTTTGATGCAATTTTTTTTTATTTGGGCTAATTTTTCATGTACATCGCAGTGGTGCAGTTAATTTCTAATTTTGGTGCATGGAGTTTCCAGAAAATTGAATTTCTCTCAGGTGTTGTTCAATTGTCACCATTTTTGCAACTTCCAGGGCTTCGTTTAGGCTCATACTGACTCCTTTTCAGGTGCTATTTTTTTTAAAGTGCATGATTTTTTCTAAACTTCACAGTGGTGCTATCAGTTTGTAGTGATTGTGATCAGAAATTATACTTTCAGCACTTGGTCATTTTTGGCCTATTTTGGCATTTGTAAAGATAAGATCTCAATTTGGTCTTTTGTATCAGTCATTTGAGTCTGTTGTAGCCTATTTAACACTGTTGTAAAACATTTAAAATTAGAAGCCCACTTTGCTTGGCTTGCAAGTGGCCATTGTACACGCACTAATTATAAAGTGCCAAATCATCTTTTTTTTTGGGGGGGGGTTCTTTGATTAAGTGAATTTGGGGGGGGGGGTGTCTTGAGTGATTGTGCATCTATTTCTCTCTTTTTCTCTTTCATTTTGCTGCTATGGGTTCTCCTAAGTTTCCCTTGTTAACTCCACATAACTATGCTTCTTGGAAAATTGATGCTTGAAGTAAGTTAATGGAAAAAGGATTAAATCATTATATTGATGGAACTATTGTTGCACCATCTGATCCTCAAGCTAATCTTGTTGCTCATCTGGATTGGCTCACTAAAAATACTATAGCTCTTGGAACATTAAGGAAATGTGTATCAAAAGATCTAATCTTTCAAATTGATAAGTGTAAAACAATTAAAGAAGCTTGGGAAAAGTTTGGTCAATTGTATGGCCAAGTTGATGAGATTAGAGGTTATCAACTTGATAGTGATCTCATAATGTTAGATCCCAAGAATTTTGATACAATCCAAGACTATGTCACTAAGGCAAATGAGCTAAGAGCACAACTTAAGGATTGTGGCATTGATAAGAAGGATGTACAGTTGATCTACAATTTGTTGGGAAAGCTTCCATCAGAATATGCATCATTTGTTTCTAGTTTCCAAACCCATCGCTTGATAGTTGGTAGTTCTTTCACTATGCCTACATTTGATGCTTTTACAGAAATGTTGATGTTAGAGCAAGTAAAGTTGATAAGCATGGGGATTCTCAAGTCTTCAACTTCAAAAGCATTGATGGTCAATCATGGAAACAACAAGGAAGGCAAAGGGAAGGACAAAAGGAAATATTCACCAAAGCCACAAGGAGAGAACAAACAATCCACTCCTCCACAACAAAGCTCAAATACATCTTCAAAGAAGTACAACTATTCAAGTAAGAGGGATCAACCAACATGTTCATATTGCAAAATGATTGGTCATGAGGAGCATCGTTGTCATATTAAGCAAATTGATGAGTTGAAACATATCCTTAAGAAGAAGAACATCAACTTGCCAGCTGCATATCAAGAGAAGGACTCATCTCCTTCCTCTTCTTCTAAGGGAAAAGGAACAACTCTCATGGCAACAACATCAAGCTCATCTCCTTCTTCTTCATCTCAACATGAGAAACATAAGGGGAAAGCATTTCTTGCTTTTACAAATTCCAATTCAGATAGGTGGATCCTTGATTTAGGAGCTTCACATTATATGACTTCGTCCAAGGATATGTACTCTTCATTTGATTCTTCTTCATCACCACCCATTTTGATGGCCAACAACACTTCTTTGGTAGTTTGTGGGAAGGGTTCTATTGACATTGAAGGTGGAGCATTTAATGATGTTCTATGTGTGCCTACTTTGTCAAGGAACATCCTTTCCATCTATCAGATTACACATAGTGGTTCAGGAAAGAGTGTAGAGTTCACACTAGATTCTGTCATTGTTCAGGATTTGCATAGCAGGGCTCTTGTTGCAATTGGGGAGGTTGATCATCGTTCTCGGTTCTACACCTTCTCATATTTATCTCCTATTGATGATTCAGTTCACCCTAGTGTGGACACACTTGAGGAGATTGAGTATGGTTACTTGAATCTTGGAGTGCTTTCTACTTCTGAGGTTCTTGAACCTATTGTTGATACTCCATCTCCTACATTGACTGATGTACCTGATGATACTTGTGTTCTGACAGTTTCAGTGCCTTGTGATTCACTGCAATAGTGCATACCTTGTCTTCTAGTAGCAGCTTCATGGGATGACTACTTGTCAGACATTGGCAGTTTGTTTGTGGTGTCCTACATTGCAGACTTGGGAGACACATTTGATTCCTTACATCTCTTTGATGAAGGTGATTCTTCTTCAGTTGTTGCGAGGGAACACTCTGACCCTCCTCTACATGATCAATCCTTCTAGGTTGATGTGATTGTGGATGCATCTTTACAGCAGTTGGAGGAGGCCACTTTCTCTTTTGAGGAGACATCGTATTTGGAGCATGTTCTACCTTCATCCTTGCTAGATCCTAAGTTGTCTTTTTTAGTAGATGTGAGTGTTGTTGCAATGGGGTTCTCACAGGTTCCAGGAAGTGACTACACTATTGCAACTTCACATGGTTTGGGGAAGGCAGCTTTCAGCATAACACAGGGAACTTTGAGCAGATTTCAGAGACTTCTTCCATTTTGAGGGTTCTTCCTTCTTCACTTGTGGATTGGGGAGACTTCATTCATACACCTTTGGTATTGTTTCTTCCTAAGGGGAGGAACATTGTTCGACAGTTTTGGAGCAACTTCTTCACTCCTTCTCGAGCATCTTCCATAGGTGATCATTGTACATTGAGGGGGGGCTACCTTGTCTCTCTTCTTCTCTTGTATGGGGGGGGACTTTTCCCTCACATGGGGTTTTTTCCTTCTCATGCCATATTCATAGGCTTTTGTATTTCATCTCTCTTTTGGGGGGTAGTTTTTTCCCACTGGGTTTTTCTATCTTTCTCCGATTTATGAGAGATTGCATTGTGTGTACATGGGTACCTAACATGGCCTAGTCACTGGGACCCATCTTGCATCTTGCATTTTTGTACATTCTCCCTAAGTTGCACTTAAGGGGGGGTGTTGGTGTAATTATATGTCTTGTACCTTGTCCTAGGTCATGATTACACCTTAGTTAAGTTTACTTAGGGACCACATAGGAGGTTGTTGGAGATTTTCCACTTTTGGTGGACTTGACATGTCATTATCACATCACTTCCACCTTTTGTGGACACATCATGTGATTATCTCTCCACCTTTTGTGGGTGATCCACCTTTTGTGGTGATTATCACATTATCTCTTTCCCACTTTAGGTGGAGTGATAACTTTTCATAGTTGTCTCATGTCATAAGATTATGACACTTGTCATAATCTTATGCCCTTCTATGTTCTCACCTTGGCTATATAACCAAGGGGTTTCATATGTACTATTTGCTCATTACATTCTATTCTATTGACATAATACAGTTTATTCTTGTCATCTTGTTTCTATCTCTCTTTTGCTTGTGCTTTCTATTAGGCCTCTAGATCTTGGGTGGCTACCTTCATAGCCAATTCTTACAAGTCAGAAGGTCCATAATTTTATTGTTGAGCCTAATTAGAACTACAATAACGCATTTGTAGATGCTACTTTACTAGTTCAAATCTTTGGAAGTATTCCAAACTTTTGTAAGGAAATGAGCCTTTTAGTTTTTGAGCTGTGAGCTCTAGGCAAAGTGCCTGAATGCAAGTGCATTCTCATTTTGTAATATTTTCTTTTGAGTATACTCAGAACAATATTGTGGATTGACCTCCATTGTGGTTTTTCCCCTAATAGAGTTTCCATGTAAAAAAAATCCTTGTGTTATGGTGTTGTGGCTATTTGTCTTATGTGCATGCATTTTTATTTTGGTTGAATGCTATCAACACTTTAAGGAACAAATTAATAAAGTTAAAAATTGCACAACACTGATTCACCCCCCCTCTCAGTGTTGCTTGATTCCAACACATACGCCACCTTGGGTATATGGGTCACACCTAGGTTTTAGGGCCTGATCCTAAATATTGCATTGAACTTAACATTTCTTGAAATTTGTGTCCCAAGCTTAGGCTACTAGGACTCATATGCCCCAATTGGAGTATGAGTCCCGCTTTACCTTGGACCTATTTTGAATTCAATCCTTGGCATGATTTTATTCTCTTAGATTTGATGTTGATTTGTAGTGTTGTAATTTCAGGAAATGTAGCATAAAAAAGTATAAATACAAGGTTATTTCACATAATTTCTCCTAGCAATTTTCATGAGCAAGTAATCCTAACAATATCTAAGAGTTCAAGTATTCTAGCAATTCAAGAGCATTCAAGAGTAAATTATCAAGCACTTGGAGCTATATTCAAGATTCAAGCATCATGTCAAAGTCTTCATGCAACATGTGTGTTTTTGAGGTAACATTTGTGATGTAGGCTTTCATGATTCAAGCAAGTATTCAAGTCAAGATTCATAACCTTCAATGAAGAGTCAAGATCTATATCCATTGGATCCATTTCATACAAGATTGCAACCTTTGCTACAAGGGTTTGGTGAGTTGCAACATTGCATTTGTTCATTCAACATTCCTTCATTCTATTTCATTTCATTTTAAGATTTAATTACCCAAATGGGGTTTGACCAAGGCAAACCCCTAGGACCTAACAAATCAACACTTTCCCCTCTTCATGTGTGATTGCAGATCTAGGTGATTTGGAGCTTGAAGATCCTTTAAAAAAGTTGCAAGATTGAAGAAAGTTATTAATTTTTTCAAGAAGTCATCTTCATAGAAACTCACCTACAACTTGCAATTTAGACTTTTCAAACTTGGAGATCAGATAAGACGAAAAATATAACAGATCACTCGAGGATCTAAAAGTTTCAGCCAAACCCTAATACTGGGACTAAATCGCCAACTTGGTCATATGCACCCCAATATACCAAGTTTCAACAATTTTTAGTAGATCCTAGTTTGTCAGTTGCAGATTCTAGATTCATCTTGGGATTTCCAAAAAGGCTCTCATTGTCCTTTAATTAATTATCGTTTATCATTTTCTAGTTTAAAGTAATTTCTCAGAGTATGGTGTTTAGAAATTCATTTAAAGTGGGGGCATGCACTAAAATTATTACATTGGCATTATTATATTGACATTATTGTATTGACATTTTTGGATTAAAGGTTGATGCCAATAGTGGAACGTGATGGATTCTAGGCTTGAGAGATACACTTCTTATGCCATAATGAGTTGTTACCTAATGTTCCCATCTTCAATCTTCCAGTAAATTTTTGGGATTAAAGGTTGATGAAGTAATGGAACATGACAAATTCTAGGCTTGAGAGACATGCTTCTCATGCCCTAGTGACTTGTTTCCTAGTGTTCCCATCTTCAATATTTTTAGCATGTTAACTATGTTGTGGCACCTCATCAAAATTATCAAGAAGTATAACTTTTGGTATGATTGACATATGGAAGGCCTATAGACCTGGTGTGACTTTTCCATCTACCACTTGTTATGAGTTCACACCTTGTAGACCTAGTATGTGTTTCTCACTGTTGCCTTGGGGGCTCACCTAATGTATACCAAACTACACTAGCCCTTGTGAGCCTATTTTCATGACCACCAAGCATAACAAAACTTTCTCACCAATTGATCCATGTGAGTATGTTTGATGGATGTGGCATAATACAACTTGCTAGTTCATCCTTTTTGTGCATTAGTTTTAACATTGAGTGCTTTTGTATCTTATCTTTTTGTGCATATCTTACGCATCTTTTGTGTCCTTTGTACTTATGTTGCTTTGCAATGGGATCTTAGATCATGGGGGCTTGATTACCCTTTTTTATCTTTTTCATCCTATCTTTCTAACATTTGTATAGTTAGACCTCTCTTGACATATATTTGTCTACTCTAGTGTGAGTTTGAGCATAAGATCATACTCTCGATGGGGCTAAATGTAGTATACCCTTACAATTTCACTCTATGTTTGGGTCCCTTAATTAATTGGACATAATTAATCTTCCAATTTTCCAAATTATTCATTCCAAAGCCTCATTTTGCTCATTTCCTGAAAAAGGGAACCTATATTTAATTAATGCAAATAATATTTTTATTTACCCTGAAATTAACATGTCTTGGACTTTTGGACTAGGAACCTTTCTCTCCTTAAGTCCTAGGTCCCAATTTTTAATTATTTTTGGTGGTAATTTAATGATTCAAATTTCATATGCAAATGTAAGATTTTAGAATCTAATTTTTGATAAATTGTATAAGCACATATAAATACATATTTATTTTATCAATTCTGGTGTAACACTTAAGAAGCAACATTATCAAGAGCTTACTAGAGAAAATATTATTGTTAAGAGCATTCAGGAGTAAATTTTGAGTTATACTGTTGCAACATTCAAGAACCTATCATGATATTCAAGCTTATTTGTGTTCATGTCATCTTGTGAAAGATAACATGCATTGTTGATCCTAAAGCATCCAAGCATTTTTAAAGTGTCCAATCAAGCAAAGCAATATTTCAATCCTTTGGAGAGATATACTAATTACAATCCTCTAAGGGAAGCCATTAATGGTTTGGTGAGTTGTAGCAAGCAATTGCTCATTCATCATTCCTTCCATTTATCAATTGACATTATATTTCTATCATGGTTTAATCACCAAGCATGGCGTTTGACTAAGGAAAACCCTCATTCACAAACAAAACAATTTTTTCCTCTTTATATATGTAGATTTATAGGTGAAAGAAGGACCAAAAATTTCTTAAGGAGAAATTTTGCAACATTATCAAGTTGTCACTATTGTTGTCAAGTCACGAAAACTCAATTAAAGATTTTATTTTTAGCTTTTCGATAGTGGGACCTGTACAAAATAGAAGCTTAGATCCAGTACCAGAGGATTGACAAAACATATTCTGGACCCCTTGTCCAGGACCCATTCGCCCTAGGGTGAACCTATCCTTCTAGAGTGCTTATATCCAAATTTTTCTGCTAGCTACATGTGTCCAAACCCTTGTTAGATCTTCTTCCAAATTGTCATTTTTGTTTTTATAACTTTGGGAAATTGCATTTCATCATCTAGGTCATATAGTTTCATTAGTGTAGTTGCATCAAATCATTTGCAATTAATTCAAATATGTCCATTTGATCAAGGAAACCTGAGAAAGAGTATCCAAGGTTATATTGACTCACTTTAGGGTTGAAAGTCAATCTACACTCATTTGTGATCTCTCTCTCTTGATTCCTAATGAAATTAGAAAATAGGGGACACCCTTTTGTTCCTGAGTTCTTTGCATAAAGGACCTAGGACACCCCCCATCTCCTCACTATTTTTCTCCATTTCACTCATAATTTTTAGATTTTTGAAATCCTAAAGCCTATAATCAAATTCATCAATGCCATATCCAACAAAGATACACTTTTCTAATTTTGCTTCTAGCTTGGTTTTATTTTGAAAATCTACATGTGCAAATGCTTCACATCCAAAGTTTTTGAGAAAATAATACATCACCTTGTTACCTATCCATGCTTCTACTAAAATACCATAGCCCAAAAGAACTAAAAGACATATATTCAATAAATAAACAATAGTATTTATAGCCTTTACCCATAAGTTTAAAGGAAACTCAACATGCAATCTCATAGTCTATGCATGGTCCATTATTATTCTACTCATGAGCTTAGCCACTTCATTTTCCTATGGAGTCCTTGGAACCATTTTTTCCTACAAATTCTATTAGATTTAAACAATAATCCTCAAAATATTTGTCAAAATACTCACCACCATTATCAAATCTAAGACATTTCAATCTTTTACCTATCTCACTCTCAACCAATCTCTTCCATTTCTTAAATGTTTCAAATACATCATATTTTTCCCTAAGGAAATAAATCCAAACTTTCCTAGTTGCATCATTTATAATATTAACATTTAATATCGAGATCCACTGAGAGAAGATACTTGAGATAGGCCCCATACATCCATATGCACAAGCTCTAACTTCTCATCTTTCTTTTGCTTCCCATCCATGAGAAAACTAACTCTATTTTATTTTCTATAGACACAACTTTCATAAAAATATATATTAATACATTTTAGACTTGGTAAACCCTTTTTTGAATGAAGTACCTTCATGAATATCTTTTTCACTCATGTGCCAAGTTTTTAATGCCTCAATTTTGTCTCAAAAACCACAACAATTGTTTCATTTTTTGCTTGCAAACTCACAACAACTATTCGTGAACTTGTTATAGAACCTACAAAAACTATTCTTGAACTTGTTACAAGACCTACAACAACTATTGTCAAACCTATAACAAATATTGTAGCTATTTTTTCCAACAACTTTTATATTTGATTTTTATCTACAAAAACTAAAGTACAAGGAACAATATGACCTACACAAAGAGATAAGGTGCCTAATTTCACATATTCTACTACTACTTGTAATGTCATAAAATTGCACCCCTTGCAATTTCACATACATTCTTGTATCCACTTTTGTGTCCACTCGCTTAGCACTTGTGTAGGCTCATTTTAGACCCTGCATCAACCTTTTTCCCTCTCAGGATGCTCAAGGACCCATTTTTAGTAACTACCTTTGCACATCAACTTTGCATCAAACCTTTTGCTTTTCTCATTCATGTCATATTATAGTGTGATGTGTCTGGACACTAGTGGGCCACACATATGTTTGCATGCTTTGCTAGCATCTTGTGATGTTTCAATGTTCAAACAACCATTTTTGAGCATGTTTAGCACTTGTTAGCAGGTTTTGTTGGTGGTAACAGCTTGGGACACCTTGTAACGACTTGGGAAGCTTCTTTTCCTTAAAGGATATCTTTTCAATCCATTTGGTCTTCTAGCTTCTCTCTAGTTTTGGATCCAACCTTTCCCCCTCTCTTGCTCTTGCTATCTTGCTTGCACAACTCCATACAACTTGTTACAACATTGTCACATCCTTATAGCACCGTTTGAAACACTCTTGGCTCTTAAAGTTGACTCTATCGCTCCCTCCATTTGGCTTCCTTAAGCCTTGCAACTCTATTTCCCTCACCTTATGCTTGTTAGAATCTTGGGATTTCAAACATCCCCTATCTATTGCATCTCTACTTAGTGATACAGGTTCTCCTCCTTGAGCGAGGATTGCTTTTATCACACACATTTTGTGATATAGGTTCTCCTCCTCAAGCAGGGATTGTTTTTCATTAGTCTTGCATTCACTTCACTTCTATCTATCTCGTTATCCATGGAGGTGGGAACACCAAAACAAGGGTTTGACTAAAGAAAACCCCTATTAGCCCTAACATTTCTCTAGCTTTTATGTATGCAGGTGTTGAAGATATCTTCCAGTTGGAGGCTCCACTACTTGGGTTTTTGTGAGCTTCTTCTATCTCTCATCCTCTTTAAATTTATCATTTACTTCACTTTATTTCAGTGCTATTACATTATGTCATTTTCCCACATTCTAAAAGTTATTAGTAATCAGGTTGTGAGTAGTTGCTTAGTTTTTTTCTATGATATTCTTGTTCTCTAGTCCATATGAGATGCTAATGTGCCTTTGGGATGCTAGTGCACCGTGCTTTCATTCGTATCTTGCACTGACATCCTTTGGACGAGAGCTTGTTAGTTTTTCTAGAAAACCTTTGTGACCTGCTCTTTCCAATTCTAGAACTCTTGCATTTTTCCTCAAGGTAGTTTAGGGTAGTTCAACTTTTGGGAATCTCTTGAGAATAAAGAGACACATAAGTAGCAAATCCCCATTCTCTACGTTATGGTGAACCTGACATGAACATGCCTTTATATATATAAAAAATGAGGACAAATCAAAGATTTATCCTTCCCCCAAATTTTTTTTGGGGCCTTGCCTCGAACCCCATCTCATGTCATCAATAGTGATATACGCCAGCCTTCGGTTGGCCTTTCTATATCTCTATTTAAAAAAATTCTATCTTTCTTACTTTCTAGCTTTGAATGTGTTTTTATTTTTTGCATCAATATTTGAGATCATACTATGTGATCCATCATTAGGATACAAGAGAACATAAGGAGTCAAATGAATAGTTGTAGATCCAAAGTTGAATAAAAAGGAAGAGAGAAGGGGGGTTAGAGGGGATGACACATGAATCAAGGGAAAGAGAAAAAACCACAAATAATAACACACAGGAGAAATAAATTAATAGCAAAATAAATGAGAAGGCACAAACAATACAAGCAAGCAAGATATAATTAATAATAGTACTGTTTTCTATTAATTTCTTTCTCTTGTGTGTTATTATTTGTGGTTTTTTTCTCTCTTTCCCTTGATTCCTGTGCCATCCCCTCTAACCCCCCCTTCTCTGTTCCTTTTTTTTTCAACTCTGGGTCTGCAACTATTCATTTTAATCCTTATGCTCTCTTTTATCCTAGTGATGGATCATGGAGTATGATCTGAAACATTGATGCAAAAAATACAAACACAGTCAAAGCCAAAAATATTCAATCGATAATCTACATGAATTATGAAAATTTGTTATCTCTAATTTGGTAAGAAGCTTCAAAAAGTTCTCTTACAAGTGTGTGAAAGTGAGTTCTTGGCTCCTTTCTTATTATTCTTTGTTGATATCTCTCCTGAGATTCCTTCTAAGGATATTTTGGTGCAAGAGGATGAAATCATTGATACCTTTCTTAATGTTACTCTATCTTCTATTCATTCTAATGCACTCTCTCCTAGAGATGATGCATTAGTGAATGATGAATCTCTTCTCTATTCCAATTCACTCTCTTCTAGAGCTTGGTTGCATTTGTGAATGATGAATCTCATCTTTGTTTAGATGCACTCTCTTCTGGAGATGATTCATTAGTGAATGATGAACCTCCTTCCACATTTGATCCTCCTTGGATTGATGTTGAGAATATTTCTTTGAATAATTCTTCCACTAGTTGTGATGATTTTGTAAATTTAATCTGTCTTTGCTACTCCTCAAAGGACTAAGAGACCTATCATTTACCTGAATCTAGCTAATCCTTCTCCTAAAAGGATTTTTTGTATTAATCATATTCCATTTGATAGTGATTCTCCTGATCTTTCTAAGGCTTCCTCTTACAGAGCAGTAGCCCATACTTAAGAGAATAAAATGAATAAACAACCAATCCTTCTTCAAGCTCCTAAACTCTCGACTAAAGCACCTAGTGATTATGATCTTGTTGAGCAACTCCATGTTACTCTGACCAAGATATCACTGTGGGACTTGCTTCAGTCTACTTCAGTTTACCAAGGTATGCTCTAGGAAGCATTGCAGAAGATCTTCTTACCTACCTCTGCTAGGCTAGTAGATGTTAATGCATTGATGGCTTATATTCATGTAGATATTTTGAATATCACATTCTATTTCGAATATCACATTCTATTTCGAATATCACATTCATTGAATAATTCTATGTGATATTCTATGTAGATCTTCTATGTGATATTCTATTTCGAATATCACATTCATTGAATAATTCTTCCACTAGTTGTGATGATTTTGTAAATTTAATCTGTCTTTGCTACTCCTCAAAGGACTAAGAGACCTATCATTTACCTGAATCCAGCTAATCCTTCTCCTAAAAGGATTTTTTCTATTAATCGTATTCCATTTGATAGTGATTCTCCTTATCTTTCTAAGGCTTCCTCTTACAGAGTAGTAGCCCATACTTAAGAGAATAGAATGAATAAACAACCAATCCTTCTTCAAGCTCCTAAATTCTTGACTAAAGCACCTAGTGATTACGATCTTGTTGAGCAACTCCATGTTACTCTGACCAAGATATCATTGTGGAACTTGCTTCAGTCTACTTTGGTTTACCAAGGTATGCTCTAGGAAGCATTGCAAAAGATCTTTTACCTACCTCTGCTAGGCTGGTAGATGTTAATGCATTGATGGCTTATATTCATGTAGATATTTCAAATATCACATTCTATCCGCAAGAATTTCCATCCCCAAATGTGCAGAAACAAGCAGATCATTTAATGATCATAGTTAATATTAATACTATTGGTATTAGATGTACTCTCATTGATGTTGGTTTGACACTTGATGTATGTAGCATTGATCTATTGCCTAAGATTAATATTGATTCATCTTCTCTTAATGCTTCTTTTATTTTCATTCGTGGGTTTGATAATGTTGGTTGAAAATCCCTAGGCATAATAGTCTTTCCTTTGAGTTTGGGACCCATTATAGTACCCACCCTTGTATTTATCATGTCAAAAAAATAACCATAAAAAATTCTTATTGGTAGACCATGGATTCATACTATGGGTGCAATGTCGTCTACCTTGCATAAATATATTAAGTTCATTTGCAATAATCAAGTAGTTTTGCAATCAGGGTTGACCTTGAGGCTGTGTACTTATGTGAAATGGCAACTGCTAGTTAAGCTTCAATTGTACCTACTCTTATTGCTTCAGTTTCTTCCAATGTGTCAATGTTTACTCCAACAATACCTACTACAAAGGATACTCTTGAGATAGATGTCCCTAAAGAAGATCCTTCTGAAGAAAGAAATCTTAAGTATGCTCCTTCTACCTCTTCTCAAGAAAATGTATGTCTTGGTGATGATTGAGGTTCTCTAGACTTTACAGAATCCTTCATTGGAGAATATAAAGTTGACTCAATCCACCCAGTCCTTACAATAACATAATCCACACCCACTATCAAAGATGATTATTCTTCTATCACGTGATAATGTGAGCAATAATGGTAATGTTCTTAATGTTGATCCACCTCCTTATGAGGAAGATGATCACACTTCTATTTAAGAGGCTACTGATGGAAGTCCTATTAAGAAGGATGATGACAATCCCATAGAAGAGTGTGATCTCCATTGCTGGAACTATTCTCTCTCTGAAGATCCTCCTCCTCAAGATCTCCAAACATGTTATGGCCCTGATTTTAAGCTCATCTCTAAATATGGGTATGAGCGTAAAGGTTGTGGGAATAAAAAGCAAGGCATTCAGGTCCCTTTAGAATGTGCACCTCGTAAGTGTAATTTGGGGCTTGGTTTTTTGAATGAACAATCTAAACATAAACTATGGTTGAATGTGGACACAATTTCTACTCAACCTCATTCTTGCAAAATGATTCATCCACCATTACACGTTGTCTTTGTACCTTCTTCTTGTGAGTAGTCAAACTTTTCTCCACAAGAGAAAGGGACGCTTCCTGCTCCTCATTCTTTATTTGAGCAAGAGCATATTTTGTTGAGGCTTCTTAAAGCCCACTTGATTACTCTTCCTCCTCCTACACGTAAGAAATTTCATAAGCATGATAAAGAAAAATATTCTTTTTGTGCATACCATCGGGTGCCTGACCATTCCACTAGTGAATGTAAGGAATTGAAGGATAAAATACAACAAATTCATGATTCAGGTGCCATCACTAATTTATTTGCTGATGCACCTGCCTCTTCTTCAAATGAAAAGTGATATCGAGGTCTACCTCTATCTTGTATGTTCTAAGTATTTTGCATGGTTCTCCTGGACGCTGTATACTGGGGGCAATGATAACTTGTTCTGGAGATGTGCATCCTTCTAAGGACCCCCTCTCTTCTCTCTATTTTTCAAATGAAGTGTCCCTTGAGTGGACCCCTTTTTCTCTTGAAGGGCTTCTGAGGGAGCCCCTTTTGAAAAATTCTCCCTCAAATGAAATCATTTGCATCTAGCTTGGGGGCAACTTGACTAGACCTATCTTTTCTATGACTATCTTGCAAATGTAGCTTGTAGTAGCCATAGGTTCATCTGATTAGTCTTTCATTGTAGGAACAAGAACTTATAGAGCTCCTTTGCATCAAGCTTTCCTAACATGTTTAGTATAAAAATTAACATGTTGCTTCGAAAGTGCACCTATGAGGTTTATTTTCAAGGCTTACCTTGTAGGATCAAGCACCTGTGAGGACCCAATCCTTCTTTGCAGAGTCCCCTACATCGGGTTTCCCTCAAGAGTACCTAGGGTGGCTTCTTTGTAGCTTTGAGAACCTATGAAGTGCTTTCATCCTATGGGATCTATTCATCATTACTCCGTGGGCCTCCAGTGTAGTTTGTTCAACTCTGTAGGAGAGAGTACCTACAGAGCCTTTTATTCATCTCCCGTAGGACTATGCATGTGTGGTGCATTTTTTCAACTCTCCTTGGGTCTGAGGGCATATGGAGCCATCTCTCTTGGAATTTTTATTCCTTTCTAGCTTCTCCATATTTCTCTTAAATTCTCTTTCTTCTCAATTGTGTATACCGGATCGAAGATCTGCATCTTCTTCATCTTGGGTATATGCTCTTTCTCGCTTTGACATTAGTTTCTTTCCTAACTTTTATATGCATTCTTCTCTTGAAGTGATTAGTCTTTACATTCTTCTCTTCATTTTAGAATTCTTCTATATGTATTATTTCTTAATTTGGGGATGATGCATAGTACTGAGTAAACCTTCTACATTAAGGTCTCTTTCACTTTCTTGACTCAAATCCTTTAGTTTCTTGTGTGCATGTGTGTATGTGTTTATATATGCTAACCTCGTGATGTAATGGATTTTTATGTTCTAACATTGTTGTCTTATGTAGGTCTTTCTTATCTAATGTGTTTTTTTAGTAGGTCTTCAGCTCGGGGGTGTGCTTCTTTGGTTCAAAGAGTTATCTTCTTTCTCTATAGTATCCTTTTGGCACCATGATGTTATTTATATTTAGTATATTTCCTTTAGCATGCATATTAGTGTAGATTCATATGGCCACTAAAGTGGGGGAAAAATTTAATGTTGTAAAATTGCAACCCTTACAATTTCACGTACATTCTTGTATCCACTTTGGTGTCCACTCCCTTAGTACTTGTGTAGGCTCATTTTAGCCCCTACATCAATCTTTTTCCCTCTCACGATGCTCAAGGACCCCTTTTTAGCAGCTATCTTCATGTGTCAACTTTACGTCAAACTTTGTGCTTTTCTTGTTCATGTTGTTTTGTAGTGTGATGTGTCTAGACACTAGTGTGCCACATGGACATCTACAAGCCACACTAGCTTCTTGCAATGTTTCAATGTTCAAATGACTGTTTATGAGCATGTTTGCCACTTTTCATAAAGTTTTGTCAGTGGTAACAGCTTGGGATGCCTTGTAATGGCTCAAGAAGCTTCTTTTTCTTCCTTAAAGGCTATCTTTTCAATCCATTTGGTCTTCTAGCTTCTCTCTACCTTTGGATCCTACCTTTTCCACCTCTCTTGCTCTTGCTATCTTGCTTGCATAGCTCCATACAGCTTGTTGCATTAGCACTCTCACATCCTTATATCACCCTTTGTAAAACTCTTAGCTCTTGTAGCTCTATTGTACTCCATTTGGCTTCCTTAAGCCTTGAAACTCTATCTCCCTCACCTTGTGCAAATGTGAGTATCTTTGGATTTCACACATCCCCTATCTATTGCGTCTCTACTTTGTGGCACAGGTTCTCCTCCTCAAGTGGGGATTACTTTTATCACCTACATTTTGTGATACAAGTTCTCCTCCTCAAGCATGGATTGCTTTTATCACTCTTGCATTCACTTAATTTCTATCTATCTGGTTGTCCATGGAGGTGGGAACACCAAAACGAGGGTTTGAATGAGGAAAACCCCTATATAGCCCCAACATTTCTCCAAATTTTATGTATGCAGGTGTTGAAGATATCTTCTAGTTGGATGCTCCACTACTTGGGTTTCTTTGAGTTTCTTCTATCTCTCACCCTCTTTAAATTTATCATTTACTTCACTTTATTTTAGTGTTATTACATTATGTCATTTTCCCACATTCTGAAAGTTCTTAGTAATAAGGCTGCTAGAAGTTGCTTAGTTGTTTTCTATGATATTCTCGTTCTCTAGTCTGTACGAGATATCAACTCACCTCTAGGACACTGGCATGCCTTTGGGATGCTAGCACGTCACATTGTCGTTCATATCATGCATTGATGTCCTTTGGATGAGAGCTTATCAGTTTGTCTAGAAAACCTTTGTGACTTGCACTTTCCGATTGTAGAACACTTGCATTGTTCCTTGAGGTAGTTTAGGGCAGTTCGCCTCTTGAAAATCTCTTGAGAATAAAGAGACTCATGTGTAGAAAATACCCCTTCTCTACAATACTAATGCCCCTTTTGTAAACTTCCAAACTTTATCACTAAATGTAACAATACAACCTTGATCATCTAGTTGCCATGCTAAAATTAAATTTCTAGCAAACTTGGAACATGCTTTACCTTTTGTAGTAGACAATGCTTCCCATTTCACAAATTAATCTTGATTCTTCCCTTTCCAACAATCTGATAGGGTTCATTGTCTCGTAAACAGACTAGCCCAAAATACCCTTAGACATAATCAAGAAAATAACTTCTATGAGGTGTAGTAGGAAATGAAGCCCCTGAATCTAACACCAAGAATCATCAACATTATCAAGGGAAAGAATCAAAGCATCATATTTAGATTTATTACTTACCACATTTTCCTCCTTAATTCTTTCTTGTTTGCCTCCATCTTTATTCTTTTGAGACCAACAATCTTTCTTTAGATGACCTGATTTATCATAGTACAAACAATCCTCCTTCCCTCTGGATTGAGACCTCTTGACCTTTTACTTTCCTCATGAATTCCCATGACCTCTAGAACCTTTTCCTCTCTCCTTTGATGTGTCCCTACTTTCTACATTCAAAACACTACTTGATGTGGATGTTCCACCTAAGCTTTTCTTATAGATTTCCTCGCTGAAAATCACACCAACAACATCATCAAACTTAAGAGTATTTGAACCAAATACAAAGTTACTAACTACCATTACCAAGCTATTCCATCTTTTGAGAAAATAACATAATATCAAGAGGGCTCTAACTTATTCATTAAAATTTACATTTACAAAATTCAATTGACTGGTAACTATATTAAACTCATTCAAATGATCAATAACTATTCCAACTTCTACCATTTTCATATTAAATAAATGATTCATAAGAAGCACCTTATTTGAAGTTGAAGGATATTCATATAATTTTTCCAGGGTCTGCATCAACTCTTCCTTTGTCTTCGCTCTTGAAATAATAAATACCCCCTTGCATTCCATCATCAATTAATTTGGGGGGAAAATGTGTCAACAAAAGTATGGAAAATTTAAACAAGTCTTATTAGGCTCCATATAACAATAAATCCCAAATCCAATTTAGATTCACAACCTTACAAAATGAATTCATTTTGAAGGAGAAGGAAGAGAAAATAATTTTAAAATAAATCATGGCTCCAAGGTAACACAATAAAAATGAAAAATTAAAAAACACATTTTTTTGGTGTGTAGGATTTCCCATGCACCAAGATTCTCATGTATCAATGCAATAATCATATAATAGGAAGTAAGGAGATCATCCAAGATCTAGATGAGTCTATCAAATAATACGAAAATATGGGAAATAATATATTTGCACCACTCATGGGGAAGGAAGGATATTAATAAAAAGAAGGGTGAGAAAAGATATATATTGGTGATGTATTTTATGTATCGTATTTAAGTCATAACTTGTTAAGTGTAGGTCAACTTGTGCAAAAAGGCCACATTGTAAAATTTGATGATGTTACATGCATTATTGTTGATGGTAAAAACAAGTTGATAACCAAAATACTAATGAATGCTAATAAAATGTTTCCTCTTAGCATCAAAAAATATGCATTTAAGTTTTATTGCTCTAGTAAAAGATACACAATGGTTATGGCATCTTAGATTGGGTCATCTAAATTTTATTTTCCACTAAATGTTTTGCATAAAAAATAACATGGTAATAGGCTCATCATTTATCCAAAGGCCAGATGAAGAATGTGAAGGATGCATTATTAGAAATCACCATTGAGAACCCTTTGCAATAAGGTAATCTTGGAGAGCTTCAGATCCATTGGACTTAGTACACTTAGATCTATGTGGACCATTTGAAGTTGCTTCATTATCTAGTATGAGATATTTTTTGAAATTTTTTGATGACTACTGTAAGAAACTTTGGGTGTATCCATTGAAAATAAAAAAACACTTTCATGAAATTTAGATAATTTAAAGAATTATTTGAAAACCAAAGTGGGGTGATCCCACAAAGCTGGTTTACAATTTATGGGAGATTCTAATTTTTGTTGAAATCACATATTTTTAGAAAATTATATAATGATTTAAGCCTTAAAAATTTCCATTTAAAGCATTCCAATTGAAGAGGGTATGATCAAACTACCTTAGATCAAAACCCCTTGGATAGAACCCTGCTAGTTTTAAACCATACCTATAACAGAGTCTCCTTTACACCTATTAAAATGTCGATAAAAAAAATACTTTTGATTTACCTTTTGGGGGATCAAATGAATTCATTTAAAATTATTATTTTTAAGTATGTAGTCCTTATTATAAGCTTCCTAAAAAGTATAATTTTAAATAAATTTAATTTTATAATTATATTTAATTTTTATTTCTTGTGAATGTAGGTTTTTCACTGAAAATCAAGCTATATGTTCTGCACATGTGGAAAAATAGAAGATTATTAAAATAAAAAAAAATATGAGCGCACCAGATATTGAAGTCCTTGATCCAAAAAATAAAAATAAAAATCGATACATACAAAAAAAGTTATGTGTTATATAGTTTGCCTATGTCTGAATTGTAATTGGTTTGACTTCGAAACATGATTAAGGAAAAAATATTCAATAAAGCACTATGAAACCAATTAGAAGCACTATATATCATAGTTACAAATCTAAATTAAAAAAAATAAAAATGATCCTTCATGGAAAAAAAGTTGTGTTATATGGTGGGCGTCACTCCTTAAAAATGGTGTTTAATGAAAAAAAACTAGTTTTCGAAAGAGATGGAAAAATAAGTGCAATCTAGTTCCAATTTTTTTGAAAAAAACATATTTAGAATCTATAGACAAAGTGTCACAAATCAATAGTTTGCATCATCTTCAAATTCCTCATGGTTTAGCTGCTATAGGTGCCCGAAAGTGAAGATTTACTTAGAAAAAATTAGTTCAATGTCCAGTTTGGCCAAAAATTGTAAACTAGTATTGTGGGATCATGTTATTTTCTTAGAATTTTAAGGACTGATAGAGGTGGAGAGTATATCTCACGTGGATATCATAATTTTGGTATTGAAAATGACATAAAAATGAAACTAATAGAAACATATACACCTTAGAAAAATGGTGTAGTTGAGAGGAAGAACAAAAAAGTATTAGATATGGTAAGGAGCATGCTTAATGCTAAGAATTTACCCAATTTTTTTTGGGTAGAAGTAGTTTGTTATGTAGGTTATATTTTGGATATATTTCCTATGAATAAAGTTTGGGGCATGAAACTAGAAGAAGCATGGGGAGGATACAAACCCTATGTAGATCATCTAAGAATTTTTGGTTGCATTTCTTACTCTCATGTTAAAGATGAACTCAAAAAGAAAGTGGATGAAAAGGCATAAAATGTATCATTTTTGGATAAAAAGAAAAATCAAAGGCATATAGGTTATACAATCCTAAGAAAAAAAATTGGTAACAAGTAGAGATGCAATTCTTGAAGATCAAGAGTGGTGTTGGAGATTCAAAAAGAAATATCAACAAGTTAACATTGAAGATGAAGCTACAAATCAACAAAAAAATTCAATTGTTAACATGTAGGAGCTAATAGTTGTAGCATTCAACAATCAGCACCAAGGAGAAGCTCTTCTTCATAAAAAATTAGTCTTTCTCCACCAAGTAGCAGACATGTTTTTCACCAAGTCGTAGAAGTAAATATTCATCCTCCTCCTCAAGATCTCTAAAAAGAAGGGAAAAAGACAAGGATCTTGTATGGCATATATCAAGAAACAACAAAGGTAAATGAAGATATATTTGTGATTTTGAATTTTTTTTTCTGATTGTAACCTATTAGATTTGAAAAAGTAATAAAATATGATAAATAGCTGAAAACTATGAATGAAGAAATTGCAACCATAGATAATTTTTTTTTTGGGAATTTACAGATCTCCTAGAGCATAACAAGCCAATTGGAGTAAAGTGGGTGTATTAAAAAAATTACAATGAGAAAGGTAAAGTGAATTTAAATACAAGGTTAGGTTGGTAGTGAAAGGATACAAGCAAATATTAGGTGTTTATTATAATGATGTTTTTGCAATTGTTACAATAATGTCCATACTATTTGCATGATTTTAGGCTTCTCAACACAAAGTGGTTGGAGAATTTTTTAGATGGATTTAAAATAAGCATTCTTGAATGGTTTATTGGAGGAAGAAATCTATATTGAGAAATCACCTAGTTTTCAGATAAAATTTCATAAAGGTAAAGTTCTCAAACTAAAGGAAGCACCTAGAGTTTGGTATGAAAGGATTGGATCATATATTTTTTTAAATGTTTTTGAAAAATATCCTTATGAGAACACCTTATTCAAAAAATAAAATCAACATGTTATGATAGTCTACATTTATGTTGATGATTTGATTTATACTTGGAATAATGAAAATATTCTTAAAGAATTTTTAGTGGCAATGAAGATTGAATTTGAGATGAATGATCTAGGTTTGTTGCATTATTATCATGGTCTTGAAGTAACTCAAAATAATGATGGGATTTTAATTTCACAAGAAAAGTATGCAAATGATATATTGAAAAGGCTTAAGATGGAAAAATAAAAATAAACAAGTACACATATTGCCATGGGTGTGAAGTTGAGAAAACAAGATGAAATAAAAAGGTAGACTCTACCTTGTATAAAAGTTTGGTTGGAAGTTTAATGTACTTAAATGCAACAAGGTCAAATATCATGCATGTAGTAAGCTTGATAAGAAAGTTCATAAAAAATCCACATGATACTCATGTACAAGCAAGTAAAAGAATACTCAAGTATGTGAAAGGGACTACAAATATAGGATTTATTTAATGAAAAGAAGGATATTTTGAAGTTAATTGGTTATACAAATAGTGATTGGGTAGGAAACCAAGATGATAGGAAAAGTACTTTAGGATGTACTTTCAATCTTGGTTCAAGTTTAATTTCATGGTGTTGAAAAAAGAAACCTATTGTTGCATTTGTTGAAAGATTTTTCCCTTGGTATCCTTGTGTTGTGTAGTGTAACAGCTTAACCACCTCTCGTGGATCTTGTATAAATCTGGAAATTGTATCAAGCATTAACAGGTTGATCTTTTGGTGCAATGACAACTGTGTCCAACCTTTGGTATTAGAGCTGAGGTCACTGCTTTGAACCCCTCACTTGCACTGGGGTGATTGTTGTAAGGGTTTTCCCTTGGTCTCCTTGTGTTGTGCAGTGTAGCACTCAGGTCCGTGACATGGCTTAACCGCCTCCTATGGATCTTGTATAAATTTGACAGTTGTATCGAGCATTAACAGGTCAAAGTTTTGGTGCAACGATAACTGTGTCCAACAAAATTATCCTCGACAAAAGCATAATATGTGGTAGTGACTTTAGTAGGTTGTCAAGTAGTTTGATTATGAAGGATGTTTGAAGAATTGATGTAGCCCCAAATGGAAGAAAAAATTATATTATGTGATAATAAATCAACCATTGCACTTTCTAAAAATCTAGTCTTCCAGGAAAGAAGCAAAAACACATAAACATCAAATTTCACTTCATCAAAGAACTTGTTAAGATAAAAGAAATCAATCTTTCTTATTGTAGGTCTAAAGATTAGGTTGTTGACATTCTAACAAAACCTCTGAAGGGAGAATGTTAAAATAAAATAAAAAATTTGATTGTAACTACTAGTTTATTGTAACTATTCATCCAACATACCATTTAAACAAGGTCTATATTTAGACAATTTAGACAAAAAAATTACAATTCTCTGCCTCTCCTAGGTGATTATCACAGTTCGGGTTCATTTAACTATTTATTGTTTACAATAATTTTTAGCATTCATTTTTTAAATTTTTTCTAGCAAAACATATTAAATATCTCATAAATAAATCATGCACCATTGATTGTCTACTAAGTCATATGTGACATTCGAATGTTTGTACTCATCTACTGAACATGGAAAATATCACATCATTGAACCTTTATACTCATAATTATTTATTGAAGGTTTAAAATGTTACCACAACATTCAATCTTTGTATTAAGAATTATTTATTAAAGGTTGAAAATGTTACAATAGCACCTAGCACTAATCTTTGTATTGAGAATTATTTATTGAAGGTTTAAAATGTTATCACAACATTCAATTTCTGTACTCAAAATTATTTATTGGAGGTTGAAAATGTTACCATAGCACCCACTATGTTTTTACTTAATATATATTTATAAAGGATAAAATATCAATCTACATTGAAGAGTTGAATAAAAAACATTTGATACATGTAAACATGTTTGCTAAAATTCATTCTCATATTAAATATAGGAAAATCCACTATCATATTAATACTATGAAATAAAAGCAATAGACTTTGAAAACAATAATTTCATACTAGGAAAAAACAAATGTATTTATAAGAATAAAATAATTATATTTTGCAATTTTCACACTAAATCAATAGAAAAAGAAAGAAATTTAATAGTTTTAGAATTATTTAATCATAAGAATAATTTTGAATTATAGAATTGGACTCTAGGAAAATTCATCACCAGCAATTCACCGCCATGGAAAATTCACTGCCAAGTAAAATTCACCGCCAGCAATTCAACAAATTTTTGAAATATATATTAAAAAATATTGGTGAATTGCTGGCGGTGAATTTTACTTGGCAGTGAATTTGGTGAATTTTCCATGACGGTGAAGGTGAGGTGAATTTTCCTTGGACGAATTGCTGGCGATGAATTTTCCGAATGCCATAGAATTGTAGTTGTGTTATTGATTTGTCACTCAAAACAAGATGATATTGACATGAAACAATCATCACATGATCTAACAGAAAGAAGAGATAGAAAAACCAAAAATTAATGAAGATATTGAGATGACACCCTTTTTAAGCAGATTCTCCCTACTTGCAGATTTCACATATAATTCCATAACTGTAAAAGCGGTGGGGTTACCTGCTTTTATCACGGCGGTTGCACTTTAGCTGTGATCATTTCCATTGTTATTTGGGTTACATCCATAGATGATAGTCGAGCTGTGTGTCTTTTGCTTGACAGTTGCAGTGACATTTCTTATTGTTTCAGTTCTAAGATATGTTCTACCATGGATTTCTTAAGGTTTTTCCAGATTTCTTGCAGCTGGATAACTCCAAAGGGATTGCATTGATTCGTCTTCTTAGAAGAAGAACCATGCATTCTCTTTGGAGTCCTCCGGTGTGTAGAATATCCAAAGCATTTCAGAGGAGAGAAACTTTTCATGTACAGCATAGACAAGGTATGTATTCGATTTTTTTTTTCATTGACATTTCATTGAATCAAGTTTTTTAAATGAAAACTGATTATTCTGGATCACAGATTTTACTGTGTAGAGGTTTGCAATTTGTAAGTGGCTGTTTTTTTGCAAATGGCTGTTCTTTTGCAACTGCAAGACGTATGGAATGCAATGACTGCAGGAGATGCACAGAATGGATTTGTTAAACATTCAAGTAAATGCAACTGCTGATAGGTGTAAAGCCAGACTCAACAATACAACTTTTTCCTGTGTCAAAATGGGAGCTTTGGAACAGGGTATGGATATCATCATACGACCGCCAGTAATTCACCGCCAGCAATTCACTGAGGGAAAATTCACAGTCAACAATTCATGGCAGGAAAATTCACTGCCATGACAATTCACCGTGCAAAAAATTAATTGTATGAATTTTTGACAATTAATTTTCTGTGGCAGTGAATTGTTGGTGGCGGTGAATTTTCTCGCAGTGAATTGTTGATGGTGAATTTTCCCTAGTGAATTGCTGATAATGAATTGCTTTGCCTCTTTCTGATAAAAAAAAAATAGGGCATCGATCACAAATTATAATTGCAAGTGCTCTGGTAGACATGTATGCAAGATATGGATGGTTTTTGTAAGGGTTTCTTTATAGTTTTCTTAGTCTGTTATTTTAATTTGTATCAGTATATATAAACAATCGCTCCTCTGCTCTTCTGATATAATAGACAATACAAATTAATGGGTAGTGATATCCATTTTCTGTTAAGCATCCAATTTGATGATTGTTATGCGGTAATTTTTATTTTTGTTGAATTCGGTAATTTTCACTGTATATTTTTATTTATCTTGAATATTAAGAGGTGTAAGTATTTTAATTCTTGTTATTACAGATGATTTTTCCTTGGTTTAAGGAAAAGTGAGACTAGTTTCAAATATTCAGATGTTTTGTTGATCTGATTTAGGATTTCAATTCATTCTTTAGCCTTTTAAAATTTGAAAGTTTTAATCAATTAATTATGTTTTAGTTTCTTATTAATTTTTTTGATATGATTTGGTCACAATTTCTTTGCCACATTTTTTTAATGTGGAAATAGCATAAATATTTTTCTTCCCAATTGTTTGAGGTTTTTCTTGCTGCTATTTTTAGGTTCATATAGGGCTCTTCAAGAGCCAACTTTCTCTATGGTTTGGATTTGTGGCTTCATTATTGTTTCTTACCGTATTTTGGTTCATGATGGTTAGTTTTTATCATACTTGATTTCTTTGTATTTATGTTTAAGTATTTCTCTTAATTTTCTGTGATGAAATAAATAGAAATTTTAGAAGTTGTATGCAGCAATAAATAAAAATAAAATTTTATTTTAAAAATATAATAAATTACACATAAGAAAAAAGATGGATTAACTATCAAACAAAAGGATGAACTTGACCTGAGGTTCTAATTTAAGGCTTGTCTATTGGTTATCTCTTTTTTTGTTTGTATATAATGGATATGAGGCCTTTTTTTGAATAATTTTTTTTATAAAAATGTTATGCATAAGAGAAGATATATACAAAATATAACTTTTATTGATGAAAATTATGTAACTTAACAAAGTGTATGCTTTATTGAGAGGCTACCTCTCAAAGTGGCACTATGAAGATAATAGAAGAATTTTGTTTCTCTCACTTTTGTAATATTTCTATGTGTTCAACATATTTTATCTTGTAGGTTCATTACAAGTGGTATCGAAGCTCTTTCTAGGGAAATTGCTATATGCAGTTTTACTAATTTAGGGCCATCTATAAATATCCATCGTATGCTCTAACCTCCCTCTAGAGGGATCTTGGTGGTTAGAAAGTGGTTATAGCTATAGTTGAACTAAATCTATTACCCATGTTTTCACAAAAAAATTCTCCTTGCAAGTAATTTTTGTTCTTTTAGGTTAGAAACCTTATGATGAGGGTTTTCAAATATCCTTAGAAGAGTTGTCCTTCTTGGCTAAGATAGATTTATCATAAAGTGTATAGTGAAGTGATGACTAATTTAGCTCTAATACCTAGGCCTCATATAGCCTTCTGCTTCCTCTTTTAAATCAAGAAAAGAGATATTCAATAGAGACACTAAAACTACCATAATTCATGGGCTCTTTCAAAAGAGATCATGAAAAAAGGGCTAAGGGGTTATTTTACAATTTTGATCAACCATGGAAAAAGAGTCACAAGCATTGACAAGAATGCTTGTATCTCATCAACTCTACAATATTGATCAATAATTTTAAAGAATTTTCAAATTGAAAAGAAGAATTAGCTTCCCCTAAGTAACAATCCATGCTTAAAACTCATATTTTTTCATGTATTGATTGTGTTTTATTTTCCCCAAACACTTAAGGTCATTGATCATGATATCAAAAGGAAAAAGCTAGTGGTCTTAGTAGATAGTGATAGCACTCATAATTTTATCAACTAAAAATTGGACAACTACCTACATTGCTATGTGCATGCTTGCAATTATTTTTAAATTAGGATGGCCAATATACAACAGTTTCCTATAGAGGAATGTATCATAACATTAGAATTACCTTGGGGATTATCAATGACCATTAGTATTCTTTATATTTCCTTTGGTGGTGTAGATGTGGTATTGGGTGTCTAGTGGTTACAAACCTTAGGTCCAGTCACTTGTGATTATTCCCATATTTCGCTCAAATTTCACTATGATGTCCAATAATTTATATATTGGTTATATTGAAGGTAGGATAAGTTTAGATGGTCAAATCTCATCATATAAAAATTATTAAAGAAAGAGAGTTTTGGTATTCTATCCCAATTTCATTCTCTCAAGGTTCAACCTCCTTTTCCTTCCTCTCCTTTGCCAAATTTGCTATACCTCCTTGATAAGTATCAAATAGTTTTGAAGGAACCCAAAGGATTAGCTCATTTAAGGTCCCATGTCCGTTCCAATCTCTTCATTCCAAGAAGCCATCCTCTTGATATTCATCCTTATTAGTACCCTTTTGAGAAAAATAACATGAAATCTAGAAATAGTCAAGGAGACCCATGAGAGGAAGGTATCATTCACCATAGTAACAATCCTTAATCCTCTCTTGTAATTATGGTTCCTAAGGAATATGAGGGTTCATGGATGTGCCTATATTTTTTAACTCAATAAATTAACCATCAAGGATAATTTCCCTATCCCTTTTATTGATGATTTTCTAAATGACCTCTTAGGGGCTTGATTTTCACTAAGTTGAATTTTTTTAAGGCTATCACCAAATTTAAATAAAATAAGATGATATTCCTAAAATTGGCTTTTGGTAATGATTTTTGGTCATGATCTTCATCTTATCCAATTCCCTCTCTAATTTTAGAGCCTCATAAGTATAATGTTACATTACTACTTTTATGAATTCATTTTTGTCTTCTTTGATAACATTCCATTTATAATAGAAAATAGACTAATTCTCTTTGTCATGTGGAGATAACTATCATGATCTTATGCGATAATCTCTCTTTTCCAAGAACTCAAAGTGTGCCATTTGAGTTCAATAGGTAGAGTATTCCGGCCATATTATTTCACAATCGGGTGCCTAGGTTTATCCCAAGAATATTGCAATAATGCAAGAGTTCCCATGTATTAAATCCCTTAGAATATTGAATGGTTTTGTGGGCTCAACATGATACTATTAAAAATTTATGCATAATTATCACAACATTTTTGGGCTATTAACCAATTTCCTCAAAAATAACTTCTTGAATTGGTTAAATAAATTAGTAGAGGTGGCCCTTAATGCACTCAATTTTTTTGAGTTCTACTCTACTTTTGACCCTATTATATTTTTAGAATCCCTTCACTTTGGAGTGATTATTTGGCATGGGCATAGGTGCACTATTGATGCAAGATAGTTGGACCTTAACATTTACCATAACTTACTCAATTAATTTTGGTTTAATCAACATGTAAAAATAAATGATAGTTATCATCCATACTGACATGTAATAATGGAATCCTTACCTATTGGGATATAAATCATAGGTAAAAACAAATTATCATAGCTTTAAATATATATTTTGTAGTAAATAGTCTCCTGCTTGAAACAATAAAAATGGGTGGTGAAGAAACATGAATATGACTATGAGATTTCCTACAAGAATTGTAAGGAAAATGTGAAAGTAAATGCCATCTCATGTCAATATGAAGAGGAAGGATCCATCTATTCTCTTTTCATATTATTTCCCAATTAAATAAATGAGACCCAAAATGAATGAGATACACTATATGAGCTTGTGTCATGAGTAGAACAATGATAAACTTCAAAGATTAAAATTCAACATTTAACCCTTATAATTTTTGTAATAGAGTGCAAGATGATCTGTAGAAGGCTTGTAATGAACAATATCACATTCAAGAATATGTGGAAGTTTAGGAAATATTGTATTACCTATTGCTTGTTCTCTCACCATAAGATAATTGTTTGCAATATGACACTCACTTGCGCATCTTGTTCAACACAATTCTATTGTTATTATTATTTGTTATCTACTTATTCCATGCAAAAACCATTGGTTCTATTTGTGCTTTGAATTTAGGGTTTAAGTCATATGATGGTTCACCAAGCATTTCCATGAATAATGTAGCACCTAGTGCAACTTCTTTTGTGTAAGAAATGTGTGTTGGATGAGTTCTCTTTGAACCTATATAATTAATTCTTCAATGAACTATTCCCTCTTTATGACATCATCAATTTCTTATAGAATTTTTGAACACAACTCCATAAATTGTTGGTTGTACTTGCACAAATATCTCTTAAGATTTTCTTATCATCTTTAAAATAAAAATATTTTTATGAGACATTTTTGGATACTCAAATTCTACAAAGATATTTTTCTTAATATTCTCTAGTTTAATTTTAGTTCCAACTTTATTAAAGTTAGAATAATTGTCTTGTGCTCTTCTTATAAAAGTGACTGAAAATAGTTGAATCTTTTAGACATTATTATTGGCATTCTTCACCCTCCAGGAAATCTAACAAGATTTTAAGTGTCTAGATGTGTTTATGTTCCTTGTACAAGGCTTCGCGAATAGATTCATCACTTATAAATGATAATAGGATTTTGCAATATATTAGAACTAATGATCTTTGGTACTCACATAACTTTGGTTTTCACTTGAAAATTGATATGAGAAAAAACATTTAAAACTAGAAATTATATTTTCAAGGACAATATCACCACCTTTGTCACCAATTTTCTTTGGTGTTTCTTTAGTGTATTATTGTAGGGTATGCACTATAAAATTATATGCATGTATTCAAAATTATCATAATATTCTCTCCAATTGTTTGAATATACACATAAAATAGTTCTAATGATACCTTGGATCATAATCATTTGACCACATACATTCAATCTCAACAGTGTTAACATTCGATACATACATATAAGTGTTCCATTCATCTCGTTGATATTCTCATATGATTGCTTAAACCTTCCACATATAAATGACACATCCATGTGATCTTCATTATGAATGCTCTCAAGTTTGTACCACCTCATTTGTGCTTGGTATGTCTTCTTTTAATTCTCTAATCTTCACATAATTTTCTTGACACATTATCCATTCAACATTGTTATTGCCTATAACCTTCAAATGAATTCATCCTAGATTTTGACTAGATATTCTCTAGAATGACAAGGAATTACTCCATAGAGAGTTTCTACATGTTTATCTACTACTAACATCTTTACCTAGAGTAACATCTTTAAATAATTTGTAGCATAAAGGAGTTAAGAAATTACTTCAAGATTCATTGATTAATGAAAATGTTAATATTGTGAATTGGAGGATGTATGAATTAATATCACCTCTAACAAATAATTCTACTATACACATACAATTTGAATCCAAATACTTTAATTGAGTAGTTAGGTTAGGTGTCCATGTAATAAATTACTATGAGTATTTTGTCATTGGGAAGTCCATCTTGATAACCATTCCAACAAGTGTTTTGGAAATCTAACCCAAAATTATTCACATAAATGATACCAAATAAATTATTATCCATTCTCAATTTTTTGAACCTCTTAATATCTTAGCTTTAATAATTTTTTTTTATGATTTTTTTTTACATATTCCATTATGCATCATTTGTTAAGACATTACAACAAATAGTAAAACCTCAAAGGAGGTCTTGGCAATAAAACCAAAATGTTAATGATTCTACTTAGCATTTAACCCTTTTATGTGTTTTATGATTAACTCCTAATTGTAGCTTTTACACACTAACTTCACAATCCAAGTCTCACCCAAAGCATGAGAAGAGTTCATTACCTTCCTTAGAGAATTGTACAAAATACAAAATAGGACTATATAAGGCATTACTACTCAAGATAACACATTTTATTCACACAAAGAGAATGAAAATTCATGCTAATAATTATTCATCTATATTAGAACCACACTTCTCTATTCATTTATCATCTCCATTATCATCTTATTTTCACTCTAGATCTCTATTACAAAGTTAATTTGGGGTTATATATAGTCAATTTTTTCTCCGTATTCTCACAAATATATGCACTGAAATTATATAGAATAATTATATGCACAAATATGTGTGATGTTCAAACATGTGTGTAACCTACATTTGGAACATATACATGTGTACATTATTTAACTTGTTACAAACTTTAACAAGTTCCACAAGATGAAGCAAACAAAATATCTCGAAGAGATGTGGTCTCATCAATCTGAATGATTGGAAGATATTAAAAAAATACCTGTTTATTGAAAAAAGGCCTTGAAATTTTGTAAGCAATGGAATTGGTATTGCCCAACTTGTGTGAAAATTGGAACTTTAGAATAGAATATCAATGTCCATCAGAACACAATTGAAAATGATTTTTTGTGAGATGTAGTTTCTTGTGCCTTTATAGACATGCATGCGGAATGTGAAATCAAATATAGAAACAAAAATTAAAATAATTACACCACTTATTATTCAACATAAATGAAAATATATAAAAAAAAATTTGGGTGTAGAAAATGGAAATCACTATCCATTAATTTTATACTATGTTATATGAGAATAACAAAGGGACAATTGTTTATATATAGTGGTGCAAATTAAAATAACAAACCAAAAGAACTCTCAATAAATCCTTAAAAGAACATTCCTTATTTTGCATACATATATATAAGGGCCACACGCAACTATAACTTCTAATAAAACTACCCCTTCCTTTATGCTTTGATGGATGTCCTTACCCCGTTCCAAAGCTCCCATTTTGGCACAGGTAGGGAGGGTGTTGATAAAGGTTTTCGAGTTTGGATTTACACCTACCAGTTACATATACTTGAACAACTTGAATGTTTCCTGAACTCTTCAATAAATCCATTATGTGCATATTCTACAACCATTGCATTCCATACACCTTGCACTTGCACACAAAAAGCCACAAAATAGAGCCCATGACATTGGTTCAATTGAGAGGGAAGGGATAGATATGTAAATTAAAAATTATCTATAATTTAAAAGTAACTATGGGTGGAAATGTGTAGAGTAGTCATGACATAAAAAAGATGGACATAACAAAGTTAGAAAGGTTGGATAAAAGACTAACAAAACAGAGTTAGAAAAGTCAAGAAGTCAAAGAGCTTAGTGTATGCTCTTTAAGCCCAACCCTCCCTACATACTTGTTGCTTCTGTGAGGGCCTGTAGTTACTCTTTGGTGGCTATATTTTTTCCTACTTTCCCTCTGAGGGTGTGCCCTATCTCATATGCCAAACCTTCTATGTTGGTGGTTTGTGGGGAGGATGTTGCTGAGAATGAGGATTTCTACTAGTGATAGGGTTTGTTATGTCATTTCTCCAACCTCTGACCCTTTCTTCTCGACTTGCACAAGTGGGTTTTATATTCTTGGAAGACCTTAGTGGCTGGTAAGATTGAGCTATTCCCTTGTGCTAAAGTTTCTTTCATTTATACCTTTGTTGTATTGAGCACTCTTGTTTGATGTTGGGTAGGCTTTGGGCTTGGGGAGAGCACTCTCTCTCACTCAATCCCTGGACATCTTCCTTCAATCGACTTACCAAACTTCTCAATGTGCATCCAGTGTGTATTTGACTTCTGAATCCCCCCCTTCAATTTTGGGAGGTGACATGCTATGAGGTCATTAACAACTCTATTGGTCATTTTTTTTGAAGGTTAATGATTCTGCTTCTTTTATGGGCCATTCAACCTTTTCTTGGATTCTAGTGGATATTGATCTCTCTGCCTCTTCACAAAGATGTGGTTTTGCTAGTTGGGAATCAACCCTGTTCTCAATCGCTCGATTATGAGGGCCTTACTTTTAGGTGTCGTCATTATTTTGCTACTAGTCACTTGGCTTTGGCTTGCTCTCTTTTGTGTCGTAAAGGTGTGACTACATGGTGGAAAGATGTTAATGATGATCTCCTTACTATTCTAGCTTTTGCCTCTCTTGAGGATACCTCCTCCCAAGCTTCTAATGAAAAACCTACTCCTAGCATTGTTTTGGTTTGTCCCAAGGTTCTGCTTGGTGTTTCTCCTCTTCCATGTGCTTCTCCTGCTCCCTTGGTTGCTTTGGATCTACCCTAGGGATCTTTTAAGGATGACACCTGCTATTCTCTTTCTTTCCAACTCCTCCCTTGTGTGTTGATGGTCTTCCCATGGGGGCATCTCATGTCCCCCCTATCGGTGGGTTTCCAGATGATAGTATCAGTTGGACTGTTGTTCATTGAAGGAGGTCTCCTATCTACCCCTTCCTTTTCTCATTCTAGAGACTTGTTGGATAAGTCTATTGTATAAGGTTGAGACCCTTGTTTCTAGTTTCTTTTTGGTTCTTTGCTTTGATCAAAAGTATTATTGGTCACTTTTTGGTTCTTTTTAGTCTCACATCTAGTGAGATTTGAAGTGCTTGCCTTGATGTTTTTTTTTTTCTATATTGGATTTGGGCCCTTCTCGTTTTATCTTAATCAAAACACTCTACAATTTTATTCTTGTTGACTTATAAAATTAAAGGCTCCCCTATATTAATATGAACATTTAAAAATGCTCTAAAAAATTTTATTGCATGGACTGCCACCAAGCACACTGTCGGTCACATAGACCAATAGAAATAATGCCTATATGCCAAGTATCCATACATACTAGAGAAAACATGTAACCCAAAAGTTATTCATTTTTATTATTCCTTTGTCATTCAAAAAATAAATATAGTGCCATTCACATGTGGGAAAAACTCAAAAGCTACCATGCCCACTATAGCTACTAATCCAAATACATATGGCACATGACCATTGGTTAGGAGGACCAATACGATTTTCTCAAAAACCTCCATGTGTCTACTACAAAATTCCTTGTAGCAAAATACACAAAATCGTGATAAAAAAAATCAATTGGACATCAAATTTGATTGCATATAGACTTGAATCTAGTGACCAAATCCATTTAATATGACAACTTAGGTTCATAAAAGTGAAAAAAATTGGAGTTTGAATGAGAGATGTGGGGGAAATTATAATGAATATAATTCTTGGGTTTGCCAACATGTAAGCTTTGAAACTGTGAATGCAAGTTGCTGACTATGACATAGTTTAGAAACATTGGAAATATAGTCTCACCTACTCCAACTAAATCTACCCTCTCAATGGTAGCCTCTGTATTAGCATTAGATTTCAGTCAATCTTAGTATTAAAGACAAAAAGTGAAATCAGATCTATGCAAGGATTTGAATAGTTTGATATTAATTCCTCCAACCTCTTCACTGTTTTGTCAGCTATCTTTACACATTTTGTGGGTGGTCTAAAATACAATATTTTATGTTCTCAATAGTTGTTTAAGTTTCCATATAATGGATGAATCTGCATTTTTTTAAGTACTCCCAAATGGAGTCTAGCTCCATAGAGCTGTAAGGAATCAATATGTGAGTAGAGTTCTATAGGGAAGAGATGGCAAGGAGAGTGTGATGGTATTTTTCTGGTATTCAATGAGTAGTAGCTCTAAGAAGTCTGTAATGGTGGTTGTGTTTATGAAAGAGCTAAATATTTGTAAGCTGTAAGGAAATGAATGACTGTAATGTTTGTATGGCTTAATGAGCAACAACTCAAAAAAATTATGTAATGTTTTCATTTGATGAATAGAAAATTCCAATGTATGTTTGTGTCCCATTTATGTTTGTTTTCTCTACTTTCTTATAACCTTGCATTTCTACATCTGGTATTAGAGCATGAAGACCCTAGAGAGTAGAAGATTGTGGGAGAGTTTATTGTTAAAGAGTTTGAGAAGATCCTTGAGTTGCATGGAGAAAGGGATACTCCCAAGAAATCCAAGTTGTAGTTGTATGAAGCCCGATATCATGAAGGAGTTGGAGGATATTTCAAAGGATTCATTTCGAAGAAATATTCCACCAGTCAAAAATAAAGGAGAGTTTGAAGAAATCACGTTATGAGTCATGCTCAAAGGAGATGCAGTTTTAAAGTTGCCAATGTTTTATTTTTGAGGAGTTGATGCAAGATCTGAAAGTTCACTTCCAAGGAGGTTATAGATATAATCCTCCAGACATATTGAAGGTTGCATCCATCACCCAAAAAGAAAGGGTTTGCAAGGTTTGACAAAGATCAAGGTATTGGTTCCGAAATCAATAGATGCAATGAGTCCTAAAGAGTAGCCACTCTCTCATATTCAGACTCAACGGGTTGATATGGCCAATGAACAAGATTCAGTTAGAGAGAAAAATCTCCTACACTTTTGGCTCTGTTAAACTAGGGAGGGTAATCCCAATAAGTATATTTATAGATACTTGTGTGCTAAAGTACCAAATACACTATGAACAAATGTTTCTCCTTCAATTGTTTGAATGACACAACACCCTAAAGGTTTGGCTAACCTTCATGACAGTGTTTAACTCAAACATGAGAGATGTAAGAAAATGAGCTCAACATACAAAAAAACTAATATTTATAAGTATATTTGAATTAAAAGATGATCATTTGTTGCATTAACCAATGAATGTAACATGAATAGCACACTTAGATCAATGCCTCATCCTTGGAATTGAGTCAACTCAAACACATACATAATTTGATAAAAAATTTCACACCTGACAGTATATGAAGCTTTGATATGTTACATTACAACATTTTAGCATTGTGTCTTAACCTCTACTTTTTACTAGCATCCTAGCACTTAGTTCAATACAAACTTACAGCCATATTCAAGCACCTACATTAATTATTTAAATTAATAAACAAGAATAGAGCCACACATCTATCTTAAATTGATAGAGACAAATAAGAAAAACCTTGATTGTATTATTCATAATCTATAAAACCAGTACAAAGGAGAATTAAATAGTATCAAACTTGAAACATTCTAAATTATTTTGCTAGTATTGTAATCAAAATTACATAACTATTGATAGACTCAGACCCTAAAACTTAGCTCTAAAATGCTCTGTATTCTCATCAAAATGTTCTTTGTGATTAATTACAAAACAACTAAGTGAATATTTATCAAAATGAGAAAGTAGGATATTATGAAAAGGGACATTGAATTGAATACTTGTAGAGGGAATAAGTTTCTATTTGTAAATATGTATTTTTTTCCTAGTTCTCCCTCTATAAGTTGTAATGTTATGCCTAAAACACAACCATGTCCTCAAAGAAAGGTGTTCATTAGTTAAAGATATGACCCTTTGGATTTCAATCAAATCCAAGGTTACCCACATTCTATCCCAAGAATAATTAATGAATGTTTTCTTAAGTTTAGAGGAGGTTTTGAAGAATCAACATCACAACATGTACAAGGTTTTCTTGATGTAATGGAAGATTGTCAAATGGTAGAGGAAGATGTTGTCATGAATTTTTTTGTAAGAACTTTAGAAAATGATGCTAAGTACTAGTTTTCTAGTTTACCTGTGCATTCCATAGATTCATGGCATGAGCTCACAATGCATTTCATTGATTATTTTGAAGAAGAGTCAATAGACAATGTATGCTTGACTGAGGAAAGAAATTTGCATACCCAAGAAGAATATGAAGAGAAATATAAAAATGAGGTTGAACTTATGTCATCTATGGATACATTGTGTGACATAGAAAGATTGAAGGGTGAATCCATCTATGATTTTCATGATAGATTCGTGAAAGTTCTACTTGATATACTAGAATCATAAAGACCTGATGAGTTATTTTGTATTGATTTGTTCTGTGAGAATTGTGAGGTAGGTCTTGAGTACTATGCCAACTCATTTGAAGCCTTCTAATTTTAAATGCATATATCGATGGATTTTAGTAATTGAGGAAATGATAGATAAATATGGAAGTAATCTCCTAACTCAATTATGTGGTGGTACTTTTGCAAGACTCAATCCAATAGATGTAGATGGTATAGTAGAAGACAAGAACGATGCATCATTTGGTGATGAGGAAGTTGTTTTTGAACAACCTATAGAAGAAATAAACCCATATGAAGATTGTAGCCATAATGGTCATGAAGAGATAGATGAAACATCTGAAGTTTCTTCTATTTGCTTTGAAAATATAAAAATAGAGAGCCAATTTTCTATATCAAAAGAGGGCTACAATGGTGTAGATGGTGTTAGAAACCAAGATCTGAAATGCAAACCAGAAAAGCCTTCCACATAAGAGAAAAATAGAAAAAGCAAGAGCTTTGCAAAAGATATATGCAAAATAATATTATTTAGGAATTCAATAATTACAAGATATGATTTTCTTTATAAAAGAAAAGATGCATAACCCTAATCTTATCTTGAGCAACAAGATAGCTCAACAAGATAAGGATGAGAATAATAAACCTAGGAATTAAATATTACCTAAGTAAAGTTATGCAAGTGTAATTAAATATTAATTACACTAACACCCCCCATAAGTGCAACTTAGGGAGACTAACAAAGCATGCACCAAAAACTAAGATGAATGCAAGAAAGCATGAATGGGTCCCGACAACAAGGCCTGATCAGGTACCCAAGTACAAATGCAATAATGAGGTAGAGAAGGAAAACCAAGTGGGACAAAACCCCCCTACAATGAGATGACTATTGCAAAGAAGCATTGGAAGAACACTAGAACCGCAATCCGACAAGCAAGGAAAGATACTTATGTCTGCAAGAAACCAAAAATGGAATCATAATAATGCGACAATAGACTCGATGCCACGAAACACTGGATAACTCACAAACTGGAACAACCTTGGAATCTATGAAGCAATAGTAGATGAAATTATGAAATAATATGGAAACCGTGTATCTCGATGTTGATGCCAAATTGAGACTAAAACTCTTCCATGGGAAGGAGTAGCATAAAGAATCTGGAACATTAACTATAAAAACATGGCCCTCAAACTGAGAAGGATCTGAACCAATGCGGATCAAGAAACATAAACTCTCAACTAAAGTGTGAACCGATGTGAATTTGATATGTGTCAAGCTAGAGAAAAAATGTGGCCAAAATAAACTAAGAAACCAGATAACCCATGTGAGTTTCCATCAAAACAAGATGGAGAACAAAGTGCATGCACACTCTAATACGATTATTATGCAAGAAACCCCCCTGATGGAACTTTATCTCAGTTCATTTATTACAATAACCCAACAATTGTAAAAGGAGAGAATGCAAAAAATGCATAAAAAATAAATAAAAATAAACCTCAGATCTATGTAGAGGACTGAACCAAATTTCCAACACCATAAGAATGATGAAAAAAGGATCACTGAGTCAAAAGATATGCCCTCCAGAGTGAAATCTGAACATCTGACTTCAACAGGAAAAAAATCCCATTAAACAGCAAAATCTCTGAAAACAAATTGCACCATTAGAAAATTGGGCTTGCAGGTTTTCCGACAATAGCTCGTTTCAAAAAAATTCTCCTTTGGGATCAAAAGTTATGATAAAATGAAAAAAATGGCTATCTAGAGGCAAATTAGGGTCTACACAGGCTAAATGGGTGCAAAAAAAAGCACCTTTTCAACTAGGCCTCTAGTCCGCCATATGACCAAGGGTGCAGCTGGGAAAAAAAAGGCCCGCCACCAGGAGGGTGGTAGGGCAGCTGGGTGAGGGTGAGCGGTGCCACTAGTGGCACCACCACTGACTATAGCGTTCGACGGTAGGGATAGGACAATGGGTGGAGAGAACCAACGAGAGGTGAAAAAAGTCGACGCTCGAAAAATAAACGACGACGAATAGAACTAGTCGGTGGGGCCTAGAGAGATAAGGTTGGCCGGCAGAAAATGAAAGGGGTCGGTGGTGGAAGTAGGGGCCAGGAATACAACGCCGACAGGGAAAAAACCGGTGGAGAGGTTGATGGGACAGGCGGTCGGAGAAAGGATTGTCAACGACAGGGTACAAATGTACCAAAAATACAGTCCATAGAAAAAAATCAAAACCCCATATAATTTTTTTAATAAAATGCCTCATAAAATATTTTATGCCCAAAATTTTGAATTGCTCAAAATTTTTAATAAAGCCCCAATTTTTTTTTTTGTAGAACATATTAAAATTTTTATATTTTTTTCTGCAACTATATCGTACCCTATACCTAGCGGGCAGTATAGCCTGTTGGGTAATTTTTTTGCCTCACGAACAACTGACGTAGAATATAGGTGAGTTATATGTCAATTTTTGTCTCTCAGATGCTCTGGATCTGATGGCGAGGTCTGATCTGCTTGAAAATGCATTAGAAGATTCGCAACTCCCAGATCTGGAAAATCTTCAAACCCTCATAACTCTGGCATAAAATGTCGGATTTAGGCGAAACAAAAGTCGATGTTGACTTTTTCGATAGCCCTGGACTCAAAAATAAGCTTAGATTTCCTCCAACGTGTGCCAAAAGTAACCATGCAAGAGCACCCAAATAGAGAGACAAAATCAAGGTATGAAACCCTTGAGGAATCTCGAATGAACTCTACAATGATTTTCTCCATAAATTTGAGAAGGGGCTGCAAATCAAGGCTTTGATACCATGTTAGAAACCAAGATCTGAAATGAAAACCAGGAAATCCTTCCACATAAGAGAAAAACATAATAACTAAGAGCTTTGCAAAAGATATGCAAAATAATATTATTCAGGAATTCAATAATTACAAGATATGATTTGCTTTATAAAAGCAAAGATGCATAACCCTAATCTTATCTCTAGCAACAAGATAGCTCAACAAGAAAAGGATGAGAATAATAAACCTAGGGATTAAATATTACCTAAGTAAAGTTATGCAAGTGTAATTAAATATTAATTACACTAATAGATGGTACTGAAAGTATTTTCTCCTCTATGGAATTTGAATATACAGTTGAAGATCATGCTGATTCTGAAGTCTCATGTCTTCATGATGAGATCAATGGTGTTGTAAATGGAAGTTTGCAACCAGCTGAAAAGAATTCTTGTATGGGTGATCACGATGATTTCAATTCTATTTGCAGCCCTAGTGACTGTGATTCCTCTCATGAGGAAAAAGTAGAATTAATCTCTTCAAGTGGAAAGTGTTCCAACAAGGAAAATGATGACAATACTTTTGAAGGCTCACAAGAACAAGATGATGGATATGAAATGAATATCTTGTTTGAAGAAGACACGTGTAATCATAATTTCCATGGTACACTTGGTCATGGAAATTCTACAAGTGAGTGTAGCATTGATAAAAGCTTTCATAATGATAAAAAAGGAACTCCTGTTTTGTTTGATTCTTTACTTTCTTCTAATCCTTTTGCTTCCTTTGAAGTTATCACTAAGTTTTTGCATGATGATAGCATTGATATAGTTGTACATGAAATTGAAAGTGTGGAGACAAATATTAGTACAACTAATGATGCCCTTTATGATGAGTTTGCACTTGAAGAATGTAATTGTGTCAATCACATGGATGCATATGAGGATCTCTTTTTTGGATTTGCAACTCATAGTTTTCCTCATAAGAAGTATGCTTCAGATTGTCATGTTGAGGCAACAGGAGGTGATGTTGATTTTGATACTTCTTGCATTGATGAATATGTTTTGAATACTCATTATGATGAATTTGTTACAAACAAAGATTCTGAGTCATTAGAGTGTGCATATGAGGTTTTCTTATATGATAATATATGAAGAATGAAAATGACCTTGTCCATGAACATCATCATGAAGAATGCCTAACTTCATGCTTAAACAACTACTGCTCATATCATCAAAATTTTCTTTGTTAGTAATCTCAGTCCAAACTTTGGGAAAAATTTGAGGAAATGGGTTTTCTCTAAATAATTGATTATGGCTGCACACATAAAATATTGCCTCCAGGGGTCACCATTTGTGCGCAGTGAAATTTCTCTATATGGGTTGTAGGCACAATTAAAATTTGCCTATTTTCTAAAGTTCTCAAATGGCAATATTAAAAATATTGTGTATTTGTAAAAGATGCATTGAGGGAAAACATAAATGCAATTTCAAATTTTTGGGAGAAAAACAAGTTTAATTCTTGCTTTCTATTGGCCAAAGTCACAAAAGCATGACAACACAACTTTGCATGAAAAAACTCTTCATGGGTCACTGATTTGATTTACATATCCCATTTTACATTCACGATTAGTGATGGAAATCCCTTTTCATCTCCTGATCTCATTGGTGATGGGAGATATGCACATGTGAGTGGCCACCGTGCCAATTGAAAGGAGTCAAGTCCGATGGTGTAGAGGATAAATCTCACACGGGTTGAGTACATTGTGAGAAGAATGGGAGCATTGAAGTGAGATATGCACATCCATCAAAGCATCAAGGATAGAGGAATTATGTTGGGAGTGTTGGCACCATGAGAGGTGCTTGTTGTGCATGGGGCAGCCATTATACCAGTTGAATGAGTTTGAGATTGCAATGAAATGTCTCAAGATTTGTTTGAAGAAATTCTATTTATCTTTTCACCATATTCCCTTTTCATTATGCTCAAATTAATTGTGAAGTGGAATGACTGTGCTTGCTGGAAGGTCAAATTGATATTGCGAAATGAAATATTCTTACAGTGGAGCGGCTAGGGTAGAAGTTTTCAACTTATGTACTTCAACATCATAACTTTGTGAATGTTGTGTGTGTGCTATGCAAACCGTCTGCTGTGGAAAACCCTAACTTGCCTATTGCAGATATATTTTTCATTGCCATATTCTATTCGTGATGGAGTGATATCTCATTTTCCTCCTCACCAATTGTTGGTAGATATTAGTTCTTCCAAATCTTATTAGAGATGGGTGAAGCTGTTTTGATTTCCATTAGGCATCATTAATAATTGCCACCTTTTCCATAGTGTATTAACGATATGCAAAGGTATCTGGGAAGTGTGAGTAAATGATGGTGGGCCCCGTAATTCATTTTAATATTATCGTTTGATAATGTTATAAAGGTGAGCAAAAAGGAAAAATGTGAAATACATGGGAAGTATGTTTTTGCAACCCAATAAATTTTAATTATTACCTTCACCATTTAAATATAAATTTTCAAGTGAGAAGGTAAATTAAAATAAAAGGTGCAAGTGAATTGAGTAAATTATTTTATTGCTCAGGAAACAAAAAATCGCTCATCGTTAATAAGTTTTTATTTTTCACACTAAATTTGCGATGTGCAAGTGGTGGGCCCATGAGCAAGTAATTGCATTTTCTTTTAAAAGTGGAAAGTTAATTCAAGGTGATTGAAATAATGAAGGCATGGGTAATTTTTTATTTATCCAATAAAGTGAAATTAAATTCTTCCCAATAAAGTTAAAAAATTTATTTGCTGGGCATTGAAACAATGCATTTCACGAAGGCTGGAGGCTGCAGGTAAAAGTGAAGGGTGAATTGAATAGGTGAAAGGGAAATTTTTATTTTATAGTGAAGAGTGAAAATATTTCATGGAAGAATTTTTATTCGTTCATAAACAAATATTTTCTACAGCAAATAGAAGTGGAATGATGTGTCTTCCAAGGGGGAATATTTTTCTATTACAGGTGAATGATGATGTGGGAATGCAAGAGTAGATTGAAGAGTCTTCAACAAGTAAAGAGAGTTGTAGATCAACAAACTTGAATATGCCATGTGTCTTCTTTTGATCTCCATTTAGGGTTTTTCACTTTCCTTAAGTGCATTTTTTTTGTTTCAGAGGAAGAGGTTGCACATTTTTGTAATAGGGGTTTAATGTATATTGCTAGTTTTCAGGTTTCTTGAGAAGTTTGAGTTTTGGAATGAAGAATGTAATTATAACATAGTCATAGTTGAATGTAAATGACATTATTCTAAACTGGTTGTCTCCATTGTTCACTTTGTATAAATTCTAAATATGAGTGATCAAATATTGTTATTATTCAACTTCTTGTCTATCCCTGTATGTTTGTTTGATGTTATTTTTTTTAGACTGTAGGAATCGAGTACCATGACCCCCTATAAACTGCAGTGTGCCTGGTAAAATTTTTAACGTGACCGGCGGCGCTGGTGCAACATGCCCTCCAGTACCACAAGTTGTTTGATGTTATTACTCTCATACAAAGAATGAGTTAATTTGTAGTAACACAAATGGAGGTTTATGCAATAGTGTGCTAGGATTGCTAAGTATAGCTAGTTTAGTTGCTATAATGTTGTGTTAGGTTCTGAACTACATGGTTCAGATGACTCCATCTTGGGATATAGCATTGATCTCTTAATTTTGTAGTTTCCTAAAACTGATTGTGAACAACTACAACTTTTAAATCAAAATTACTTATCAGTCTCAGCTTGTTTTTGTGTAGAATTTAATGCTCTACATCTCTTAGGTTTTTATTAAACACTTCCATCAAGGTTAGCCAAACCTTTAGGGTACTGTGTCATTGAAACAATTGAAGGAGAAACATTTGTTTACAGTGTATTTGATACTTTAGCACACTAGTATCTATTAAAACAGGGAGGGTAATAACAATCGGTATATTTATAGATACTTGTGTGCTAAAGTACCAAATACATTGTAAACAAATGTTTCTCCTTCAATTGTTTGAATGACACAACACCCTAAAGGTTTGGCTAACCTTCATGGGAGTGTTTAACTCAAACATGAGAGATGTAATAAACTGAGCTCAACACACAAACAAACTAAGATTGATAAGTAAATTTGATTTAAAAGATGATCAGCTGCTGCAATAACCAACAAATGTAACATGAATAACACACCTAGATCAATGGGTCATTGATGCAGAGGGTCAGGGATCTCAAAAGATACACAAAGATTTAAGATTAACAAAGTTTTGTTCTTCAATCTCTCAACTAGACACCAACTTAGAAATAAGGCCTTCACCTTGCACTTAAGACCTATCTGCCTCCCTTGTGATTCCTAATCATTGAAATGATCTCAAAAGACTTGAACAAACTTGATTCAAATGGGTTTCAAGCCCTAACCCTCCATTTTATACAAAACTCTCTTTTGCTGCTCACATAGCCATCTAGCCTATTAGGCCTTTGGCAATGGATTTTTGACTTCTTCCTCAAATTTTGCAAATGAACCTCCAATATAATGATGGTTTCAGATGTGGATTGTGATGAAAAACATCATGTCAACTCCTTGGCATCAATTGTTTCAGAAAACCTCACTTCAAACCCTGCTGTTTCCTTAAAATTAGGCCTAATTAGCCCTATTTTACAAAGAAAACCCTCTTTAAATTTGTCCCCTAACCGTGAAACTTTCAACAGTCTCCTAAAATGACTCAAAACCAAGGAATCCAAGTTTTTATCCCTCTATGACACCTCTATCACACTCCAGCACAAACCCCTCCTCAGCTTGCCTCAAAAACTAGGGCTTCTTGAAAACTAACCTTCCAATCACTTCCAGAACTTTCTCATTGACTATACACCATTAGGAAAACATATTTAGTTGATCCAAACTCAAAAACATGCCCCTCATTAAAGCAAATCTTCTGCTGCTACACCCTAGCCTCTATCTTCAAGCACTTTTCCCTTTGACAACTTGGTGTACACCTTGATATTCTTCCTTCCTGCACATTATTTGGTTAAATCTGTATGATAAATGTTAGGAATGATCCATTTCACAGGTCACAGCAGCATTATACCTTGAAATGGATCAATCATCCATGAAAATCACCAAAATTAGTGAAAAATCTACACTTTTTTTAGGACAGTCAGCAATATAATGCAAAGAACTGATTATAAATGTGTATCAGATCATTAAAGAGGTTAATTGAAAGTAAATACAGGTTCTTGAACCATACAATTGATTAGAAATTCAAAAGGAATCAATAGATCATCAAAAAGACTCAAGAAAATGCAAGAAAATTATGTTTTTTCACTATTTTCTGTAGCAGTCCGTACAGTCACTTCTCCAAATGCCCAAACTCCGTAAAAATGACCATTTTGGGGTTATAGAACCATCCCCCAACTGATCCAACTGATTGGAATTGATTACAATTCATAATTACCTCTAAAACACCTAAAACTCCTTTTCCCGCCTAAACTAAAATTTAAAAATTTGAAATTACAAACTAGAGATTTATTAAAATCTATCACCTAAAAACCATTGGATATTCACTATCCAAGTTTATTTGACCTATTTAAGCATAATATCATTAATCAAAACCCCTAGAACCTAATTTTCCCTTACATTGCATTTTTAATCCAAATTCCTTATCAGGAACCTTGAAACTTTTAACACCCTCATTACACTTATTTATCTCAAATGCCATTATAGGCTTCAATACATCATAATTAATGCTTTGATTTGTTTGGAAAGACCTCATGACCCCTGCACTCTCCTGTTTCTTGAACAACTCTTTGAAAGCCTTGGGTGCTCCTGCACCATTCTCCCCGGGAAAGAAAGAACTCTTGCCCCAAGAAGTGTCCCATGTGTTGCCACCAAAAGACCTTTTGCTCTCATGTGTTTTCATCTTCCAATGAGCAGGTATGTAGTCCCCCAAAGTCATTGTCTTTCTCTTCTGCCAATCTGCATTCTTGACATTCATCATGTGAGAGCCAAAAATCTGTTTTCTTTGTCCTTTTTGCTGCTTGAACTCAGTCTGATTTTGTGCCCTGTTTCTGCCTCTATTCCCCTGATTTCCTTTTGAAAAGATACCATTACTATCATGCTCAATTATAGGGCATTCAATGCCTCCAACCTTGATACTGTCCAAATCCCACAAATTCTGATTTTTAGGACTATCTTCTTCACAACCCTGCTGGAACTTGTCTTTTTTCAACCTACCAATGTCTTCCCCTATTTTACCCTACTCATTTACCTGCAAATGCTTCTCAAAACAGATCATAAAAATTTCATTTGACTGCTCCAAAGGCAAAGGAACCAATTGATATTTAACATCTCCTTTGTGAACCAAATAGGTGTTAAGAAAACCATCATGCAATGTCCTTCTAACATACTGCCATGGCCTTCCCAAGATAATATGACCACAAGTCATTGGAATAACATCACAAAGCACTCTATCCTGATATGAACCAATTGAGAAATCAACAAAAGCTCTCTTACCAATCTCTACATGCTGTCCTTGAGTTACCCAAGTGGCCTTGTAGGGAGTAGGATGATCAAAAGTTTCAATCCCTAGCTTGGTTACCATATCAACTGAAACTAAATTGCTATGTGACCTTGAATCTATAAGCAATCTGCATATCTTACCATGACTGAGACAATTTGTTTTGAAAATGGTTACCTTTGGTTCTTGATGAAGCCTTTCTCCTTGCTTGATCATGAGAAACTCACCATCAGTCACAGGGTCTGCCATAAATGTTTTTGGTTCCTCCTTCTTATCTTCTTCTTCTTGCACCAAGGTAGCTCTCCTTTCTTTGCCTTTATCAGCTTGTTCCCACTTAGGACACTTGAAGGAAGGATGCCCTGGTTCATTGCAATTAAAACATCTGCCTGTGAATGGTCCTCTACCTTGTCCAAATCTGCCTCCTCCTCTTGGAGTGTATCCACCTCTTTGATCAGAAAATATCTCTTTACCCTTGTCATTGCTGCTTTTATCATTATTGCCTTGTCCTTGCTCTCTATTACCTCTGCCCCTGTTTGAACTACCTCCTCTTCCACCATTGTTTGATCTTTCTTGCTTCCTTTTCACCTTTTCTTCTGCTCTAATGGCCAACTGAAAACATTCTCCCAATGTTCTTGGCAATTGCAAACCAATCTCATCTTGCAGATTGTACCTTAAGCCATTGATGTACCTGGCTATCTTCTCATCTTCTTCCTCATAACCTCCTCTAATACTAAGCTTGTGAAATTGCTCAGTATAGGACATAACATCCAAGTCCTTTTGTTTTAAATTCTGCCTCATCCTTTTCACATGAATGGTATAATCAGATGGTAGGAATTGCTCCTTGACCAAACTCTTCATCCTTGCCCATGTAGAGACCTTTGCCAATCCTCTAGCCATCCTATCATTCTGGAAACTTGTCCACCATGTCAATGCTGTGCCTCTCAACTTGGTTTTAGCAAACTTGACTTTCCTCTCTTCATCCATCTCCTCAAATTCAAAGTAGTTTTCCATGGCATCAAGCCATCCCAATACCTCTTCACTATCCATCTTTCCTTGATAGATAGGTAAGTCTATGTGACTCTTCCCTCCATGACCCTGTACTGCCTTCAATAACCTCACTAACCTCCTTTCTTCAGGGTCCTCTGTATCATCAGCCTGCTGTTCCTGATTTACCCTCACATGCTCTTCATCCTCTTCATTGTTTTCTTGGTATTCTTGGTCTTCTCTCCTCCTACTCCTCTCAAGGTTATTGATCCTTGCCTGCATAGTGTCTCTCTCTCTTCTCCATTGTCTTTCTTCTCTTGCTCTTGCTGCTTCTTGTTCCCTTCTTTCTCTTCTCTCCCTCTCCAAGATCTCCTTCAACTCTTCCAACTCTCTTGCCAATTGGTTTTTTGGTACCATTGCTACTTCTCCAATCCCTAAAGGACCTACTCACTGCTCTGATACCACTCTGATGCAGAGGGTCAGGGATCTCAAAAGATACACAAAGATTTAAGATTAACAAAGTTTTGTTCTTCAATCTCTCAACTAGACACCAACTTAGAAATAAGGCCTTCACCTTGCACTTAAGACCTATCTGCCTCCCTTGTGATTCCTAATCATTGAAATGATCTCAAAAGACTTGACCAAACTTGATTCAAATGGGTTTCAAGCCCTAACCCTCCATTTTATACAAAACTCTCTTTTGTTGCTCACATAGCCATCTAGCCTATTAGGCCTTTGGCAATGGATTTTTGACTTCTTCCTCAAATTTTGCAAATGAAACTCCAATATAATGATGGTTTCAGATGTGGATTGTGATGACAAACATCATGTCAACTCCTTGGCATCAATTGTTTTAGAAAACCTCACTTCAAACCCTGCTGTTTCCTTAAAATTAGGCCTAATTAGCCCTCTTTTACAAAGCAACCCCTCTTTAAATTTGTCCCCTAACCATGAAACTTTCAGCAGTCTCCTAAAATGACTCAAAACCAAGGAATCCAAGTTTTTATCCCTCTATGACACCTTTATCACGCTCCAGCACAAACCCCTCCTCAGCTTGCCTCAAAAACTAGGGATTCTTGAAAACTAACCTTCCAATCACTTCCAGAACTTTCTCATTGACTATACACCATTAAGACAACATATTTAGTTGATCCAAACTCAAAAAAATGCCCCTCATTAAAGCAGATCTTCTGCTGCTACACCCTAGCCTCCATCTTCAAGCACTTTTCCCTTTGACAACTTGGTGTACACCTTGATATTCTTCCTTCCTGCACATTAGTTGGTTAAATATGTATGATAAATGTTAGGAATGATCCATTTCATAGGTCACAGCAGAATTCTACCTTGAAATGGATCAATCATCCATGAAAATCACCAAAATTAGTGAAAAATCTGCACTTTTTTTAGGACAGTCAGCAATATAATGCAAATAACTGATTATAAATGTGTATCAGATCATTCAAGAGGTTAATTGAAAGTAAATACAGGTTCTTTAACCATCCAATTAATTATAAATTCAAAAGGAATCAATAGATCATAAAAAAGACTCAAGAAAATGCAAGAAAATTATGTTTTTTCACTATTTTCTGTAGCAGTCTATACAGTCACTTCTCCAAACGCCCAACCTCCGTAAAAATGACCATTTTGGGGTTATAGAACCATCCCCCAACTGATCCAACTGATTGGAATTGATTACAATTCATAATTACCTCTAAAACACCTAAAACTCCTTTTCCCGCCTAAACTAAAATTTAAAAATTTGAAATTACAAACTAGAGATTTATTAAAATCTATCACCTAAAAACCATTGGATATTCACTATCCAAGTTTATTTGACCTATTTAAGCATAATATCATTAATAAAAACCCCTAGAACCTAATTTTCCCTTACATTGCATTTTTCATCCAAATTCCTTATCAGGAACCTTGAAACTTTTAACACCCTCATTACACTTATTTATCTCAAATGCCATTATAGGCTTCAATACATCATAATTAATGCTTTGATTTGTCTGGAAAGCCCTCTTGACCCCTGCACTCTCTTGGTTCTTGAACAACTCTTTGAAAGCCTTGGGTGCTCCTGCACCACTCATCCTTGGAATAAAGTCAACTCAAACACATACATAATCTGATAACAATTTTCACACCTAATAGTATATGAAGCTCTGATATGTTGTATTACAACATTTCAGCATTGTGTCTTAACCTTTACTTCTTACTAGCATCCTATTACTCGGTTCAATACAAACTTACAACCATATTCAAGCACCTACATTAATTCTTTGAATTAATAAACAAGAATAGAGCCATACATCTATTTGAAATTGATAGAGACAAATAAGACAACCTTGATTGTATTATTCATAATCTATAAAACCAGTACATATGAGAGTAAAATAGTATCAAACTTGATACATTCAACATTTTTTTCCCAGTATTGTAATCAAAATTACATAACTATTGACAAACTAAAATCCTAAAAATTAACTCTAAAATGCTTTGTATTCTCATCAAAATGTTCTTTGTCATCAAAACAACTAAGTGATTTGGAATATGTACCTATGAAGAAATCAACGATGAGTGATATGATATGATTTCCTTTACATCACATGATCTTGGATATGTTCTAAATGCTAAGTCTCACATTGGTGATACGTGATGCATGATGCACATTGTCAACCCTCTCATCACTAATTGCTCGCAAATTGTATAAGGAGAATTAGCGATGAGGAACATCCTTATGTTTTATCACTCATCGTGAATTCATTTCCAAGCTTAAGTTTGAATTAAGGATGAGTGAGGGTGTTCTGTAAGAGGTTTTCTTTCGCTAATGTGATGAGATCTTATGAGCGATGTCTTTTGTGCCATTTATTTTTATGAAGGTGTATGAGTCTTAATTTGATGCCTTCACTACATCTCCTTTCACTGATAGGAACCTAGGTGCAAATTTTGAATTAGTGATGTGTGATGTAGGGACAAACGTGATCAAAGGACAGGCTGTAGAACCAAGGGATGAAGTTTCATTGGGGGGATATTTACATCATTGATGAGGCTGATGAAGGATGAGTTGCATCTGCGATAGGAGATGACTATTGATGGAACAAACAATGTGGTAGGATCCTGAGGATTTTGTGTAAAGAAAAAAGGAAAGTGGTGAAAGGATTGGAGAATCATTGATATAGTTTTAAAATAGGATGATCCAACAAACTAAAACTCGTTGCATGAATACTTTCATCGTTGATTGCACCCTAAAATTTAAGGAGAATCAACAATGACGCGTATAAGGAAATATTCTCTCAAGAAAATAGATTGGTCTCATGTACTGCACTGATATAAATGAAAAGGAATGGATTAGGTTGGTGATACATGCTAATTTTTAGATCACATATGATTAATCAAGGTTAGAAAAGAACGCGGAAACATTTGGGATAGCATCACTATTTTCTAGGAGCAAGTTGATAATGGTTGAAAAAAGATGCTCATTTCCACCATAGATAAAATTTTAATTATTCTAAGATTAACGACCCATATTCAAAGCTGAACTGTTAAGTTATCAATTTTCTCGTGCAAGGAGTTCTTGAATCATTAATTCTACATGCTCAAATCTTCTATTTAATGTAGGTTGATCACTATTCATTTTCACCATCTTTTCAGTATGCAGTGTATGTAAGGAAAAGTGTGAAGTGGAGTAAGAGGCTGTTTGTTTGTCTTGAGTTAAATTTTCTTTTCCTTATAGGTTGGTTTCAAATTGGGTTCTCTAGTTTTGTTAGGAATTTCTCTGATAGGAACTGGTCAAAATTGTCTGGGTTGTAAGTGTGTCTCCCTATAGCTCTATTTTAAATTGTTAAATTCTGCTTGTTTTGAAAATGGGGAAAACTGGTGCGATAATTTAGCCTATTAGAAGGTCTAGCCATCTCAATGTATTTGAGTATCTTGAGGATATAACTGAGCAGGAAGCCCAGGATTCTCCTGAGGTTTCAAAGGGTAAAAGGAGGGCTAGAGCTCATAAGAAGAAATCAATTATGTAGAGTACATACCATTTGAGAAATAGAACCCTTCCAGGAGAAGTGGTTGAGTTCAAAGGCAAGAAACTACCACATCCAGTGAAGAAGTCCAGGGAAAAAGAGAAAAGTCATAGGGCCTGCTTAGGAAAACACAATTATCATATTGTGCTTTCTGATACTCCTTCAAATGCTGAAGTTGATACCGACTCAGACTATGGTCAGTACCTTCATTCTCTGGTTCTATATGGAAGCTCTAATGATAACGTGGTAATGATCCCTCTAATTTCATCAAGGAAAAGGAGTGGTCGAACATTCTCTAATGCCGATGACTCTGAATAGGGTCACTGCCTTGTTTTAGTTTTTGATGACACCATGGTCTTTGCATAGGAGGTATTTGTTTTCATGTGTCCATGGCTTGTCTTTTTCTTTCCCATGCTAATGTGGAAGTCCTCCGAAAGATAGGAATGAAATCTTTTTTGTTTCAATAATGAATGCTGTGAGAGCGACTACTAGTATCTTGCACATGTTTTTTTCCTTTTGTCCTCCCCTTTTCTCAAATGATTGCATATGAAACCACTCGGGGAGTTCTTTAAGGAGTTAGTTAGAATTAGGTTTTTGAAATGAACTGAAAAGAAAGTGAAATTGTAATTCTGATGCAGGAGAATCCAGTGGTGTAAGGGCAATCTTGCATCACCCAAAAATAGTTAAATTTCAAGTTTCTCAGTTTTTAGATGTTTTTTACATTTTTGGATACCTTTTTCATCAAAATGAAATTCCCAATTTACGATTTTTATTTTCTATTCCTGGGTTGAAAGATATTGCAATTTTAGTTGCCCAGATTTGCACCTGAAAATTTTCTGAGTTAGATTTGAGGCACTTAGAGTTCCCGGATCAGCCTCGAAACATGCCAAAATCAAAGTAGAAAATTTCAAGCGGGTTATTGACTTCGAGAGCTTTCCAACGGTTCAAACGGTTCACGAATCAGAGTGCCAGATCAAAAGTTATGGCCCGGGAAGTTGGCACACTTTCTAGAAGATACAATTGCAAATGTTCTTTTAAAATTTGAACTTCAAGTTGTAATTTTTTGGCGCCAAACCGCCTAAACTCAAATTTGAATGTTGTTTTGGCTCCAAACTAAAGAGGAGCTCTATTTATGAGCGGGTTTCTAATTTTTTGGGTAACTTTTTGGAGACAAGCTTGCATATTACGAAAGGGTGATTCTGTAGCTTTCTATTACTCGCATGTGTTGTAGAACTTGGGGATTTGAGATCCTCTGCATGTAAGAAGCTCCATTTTCTGAATAATAAAATTATTTTCTTGTTTGTGGGTTATTTTCTAAGTCTCGGGTCGCACCCTCATCAAGTGGTATCAGAGCCAAGTTTTCTTGAGTGTGTAGACAGATCGCCGATCATGAGGCAGTTCACACCAGGACCGTGGTTGTGGGTGAGGTTAAGAAAGATGCCTCCAAGAGTGATGCCTGGTAGGCATGGTGGTGCCAAAGGTGGTCGAGATGGCATAAATGTTGGTGGAAGAGATGCACTGGAAGCCCTCAAAAGATAGATTAACGCGTTACAAGAGCAGTTGAGAAGAGGGTTAAACCCAAGGGAGGAAAGTGAGGATGAAGGAGAGGAAGAAGGTTCAAATGTAGAAGAGGAAGAAGTAATTGATCAAGACCAAATGCGGATAATAAGGGCCATTTCAAAGATTAGGAAAAGACCTAGAGCAAAAGTCCCCAGTTATTCCAGAAGTCTGAACCTGGAAGAGTTGATCAACTGGATCAACGAGCTAGAAGAATATTTTGAGTATGGGGAAATGGAGGACCCAGATCGGGTTAAGTTTGCGAAAAATGAAGCTGAAGGGCCATGCTAGTATTTGGTGGAAAGAGGTCTAGTTGGAAAGAAATCGAAGAGGAAAAGGAAAGATCATCAGATGGGATCGCATGGTAGAGAAACTAAATAAGCAATTCATACCAGTGGACTACGAGTTAGATCTGTTGAAGAAATTGCAAGGGTTGAAGCAAGGAAGCAGATCGGTAAAAGAATATACTGAATATTTTCACAAGATAATCATCAGAACGGGTCACACAGAGGCCAATAAGGAGAAGGTAGCTCGATATCTTAATGGGTTACGACTGAGCATTCAGGAGGAGTTAAGCCTAGTCAGAATGACCACCATTGAAGATGTGTATCAGTTTGCTCTGAAGGTGGAAGAGAAGCTGAATAAAAGATTTGATGGCAAACAAAAAGGACGAGGAGGTCAAAGCAGAAGGGGCAATGGAAGACCTTCAGGAAGCCAAAATGATGATGAAAAGAAAAGTGAAGATGTGGGTACCAGCCGAAGCCAAAGAAATGACAACTTCTACCACCCTCGTGATCAAAACAGTGGTGATCAAAGAGGTAGAGGACAGGAGATATGGACAAGGATCTAGAAGAGGTGGTTTCAAAGGAACATGTTTCCGGTGTGGTGAAGAAGGGCATCGAGCCTATGAATGTCCACAACACCAAGGAAGGGAAAACAAAAGGCCAGAAGGTCGTGGAAGGGTTGCACATGCAGATGAGGAGGCCCAATCTGAACATTCAGATGATGTTGAAAGGGGAGAAGCTCTAGTGATTAGGAGAGCCCTCGTGACTGAGGAAAAGGAACAGAACAAAGGAAGAATTGTTTTGCACAAGGTGCAAGTGTGAAGGAAAATGTTGTGATGTCATTATTGACAGTGGAGCACCGATAATCTGGTGTCAGAAGAGATGGTCACAAAGTTGAAGCTGAAGAGGGAAAGGCACCCGCATTATATCAGATTGCCTGGTTGCAGAAAGACCATAAAGTTTTGGTCAATGAGCAGTGCCTAGTAAAGTTCAAGATTAGGAGCTACCATGATGAGGTACTCTGTGATATCATCCCCATGGATTCATGTCACATGTTGTTGGGGAGGCCATGGCAGTTCGATAGGCGAGCTATACATGATGGCCATGCAAACACTTATTCCTTGACAAAGGATGGGGTTCATCACAAGTTGAAACCCCTGAAGGAGACCAAAGAGAAGGTATGCAATAGTGCTAGAATTTGTTATGTAGATGGAAGAAAATTTTAGAAGGTATGAAGCATGAGCATGTGTGTTGGTGCATTGATTCCTAGAGTGAGTAAGGAGGATAGTGAGAAAGTTCCGTAAGAAGTTTCGGATGTTGGATGAGTTTCAGATATTGTTTCTATAATGTACCAGGGTTTATCACAATAAGGAAGATCTACCATTGACTTGATTCCTAGAGCCGCTTTGTAAAATAAGTCACCATAGAATGACTCCAGTAGAAAATGAGGAGTTGAACGCATGTTCAAGAGTTGTTGAGAAAGGGTTTGATATGAGAGAGTTTGAGTCCATGTGCAGTACCTACAGTACTGGCACCAAAGAAGGATGGGGAGTGGAGGATGTGTACAGATTCTCAAGCCATAAACAAGATAATAATCAAGTAGATTTCCCCTGCCAAGGATGGATGACCTGATGGACTGTTTGAGTGGAGCTCAGTATTTTACAAAGATTGATCTGAAGAGTGGATATCACTAGATCCGGATTCGAGAGGCAGATGAATGGAAGACTACCTTCAAGACCAAAGAGGGCCTGTACGAGTGGTTAGTCATGCCTTTTGGGCTAACCAATGCACCGAGCACATTCATGCAGCTCATGAACAAGTACTAAAGAATTTCTAGGAAGTTTTGTTATTGTGTATTTATATGATATTTTGATTTTCAGTAAGACATTGGATGAGCATCTGATGCATATTTGAAGAGCCTTTGAGAATTTAAGAGAAGAGAAACTATTGATTAATCTAAAGAAGTGCAGTTTTGTGAAGAGGGAGTTAGTGTACTTGGGGTTTGTTGTCTCAGCAGAAAGTCTCAAGATGGACCCAAAGAAGGTGAAGGCTATTCTGGAATGGCCTACCCCAAGAACTACTACCGAGGTGAGATCTTTTCATGGTTTAGCTAGTTTTTATAGAAAGTTCATTAGAAACTTCAGTAGTATTTGTGGACCCTTGACTGAAACAATGAGAGGGGATAGAAAATAATTCTAGTGGAGCACTGGAGTGGCAAAGAGTTTTGAACTGTTGAAGCAGAAGGTAACAGAGCAACCTATTCTAGCCCTCCCAGATTTCAACAAGATGTTTTAGGTGGATTGTGATGCCAATGGTTGTGCCATTGGAGCAGTGTTGAGCCAAGAAGGTAAGCCCATTGCCTATTTTAGTGAAAAGTTAAATGATGCCAAGAGAAAGTATTCTATATATGATCAAGAATTTTATGCAATAGTTCAAGCATTAAAGAAATGGAGACATTATTTGTTACGAAGGAATTTGTTCTATATACTGATCATTAGGTTTGCAAGTACCTAAATAGTCAAGGAAAATTAAATTAGAGGCATATGAAATGGGTAGAGTTTTTGCAGAGTTATACCTTTGTTTTGAAACATAGGAGTGGGAAGTCAAATAGGGTTGTAGATTCCTTAAGTAGGAGGCATACATTGATTAAAAAGATGCAGATTGAAGTGGTTAGGTTCAATGAACTTAAGACACTATACACAAAAGATCCTAATTTTGCAGAGGCTTGGAAAGCTTGCAAGGAACTTGTTACAGTTGATAAGATAAGGTGGCTGGATTTCATAATCTAGGATGACATGTTATTTAAGGGAAGTCAATTGTGTATCCCGAGGAGTTCCATGAGAGAGAACCTGATAAAGGAGAAGCATAGTGGAGGAACGGCGGGACATTTTGTTCGGGATAAGACCATTTCCATTATCAGTGAGCATTATTATTGGCCTCAATTGTCACAGGATGTGAAGAAGTTTGTACAAAGCTGCAGGGTGTGTCAGATGGCTAAAGGAGTGAGCTAGAATACAAGCTTATATCAGCCCTTACCTGTACCAGAGAGGCCATGGGAGGATATAAGTATGGACTTTGTTCTTGGTTTGCCAAGGACACAATGAGGGAATGATTCAGTCTTTGTGGTGGTTGATAGGTTTTTGAAGATGGCACATTTCATTCCATATCAAAAGAACCATGATGTAGTCCACATTGCTGACTTGTTCTTTAAAGAGGTGGTGAGGCTACATGGTCTGCCAAAGAGTATTGTTTCAGATCGTGACACCAAATTTGTGGGGTACTTTTGGAGGACCTTGTGGAAGAAGCTGAAGACAGAGTTGAAGTTCAGTTTGCACACCATCCACAAATAGATGGGCATATAGAGGTTGTTAACAGGAGTCTGGGTAACCTAATGAGATGTTTGGTAGGAGATAAACCCAAGGGATGGGACTTGATCTTACCCCAAGCAGAATTTTCTTACAACAATTCTGTCAACAGAAGCACTGGTAGATCACCATTCCAGATTGTGTATGGAGGTAGCCCCGAACAGCTCCAGAATTGAGGAAGATGGACCAAGAGAAGAAAATAAGTCTGAAGCCGAAGATTTTGCAGAACACATCAAGGATATACATGAGAAGGTAAGAAACATATTAACAAGATGAATATGCACATAAGGCTAAGGCAGATCATAAGAGGAGGTATAAGGAGTTTCAGATTGGTGATGAAGTGATGGTCCACTTGAGGAAAGAAAGGTTTCCAGTGGGAACATATAACAAATTGAAGATGAAGAAGTTTGGTCCTTGTAAAATTTTGAAGAGGCATGATTCAGGGAATGCATATGAGGCAGAGTTGCTGGATGGATTCAACATTTCCCCTGTGTTCAACATTTCAGATTTGATAGAGTATCATGAAAGTGGTGCAGAGGAAGTACCAACGATGGAACAGTGTGGGATTCCAGCACCCACTTCAGAAAAGGAAGAGATTGAAGAAATCCTGGATAGTCGTGTGGGAAGGAGTACCATGAATAGGCAGTATGAAGAATATTTGGTGAAATGGAAAGGAAGGCCTGTTGAAGATTCATCCTGGTTGCCTAAGGTAGAGGTCAACTGTTTGGGTTTTCCTCCACCATCTGAGACGTGATGGTGTCACTTCTCAAATTACCCTGGGTGTCTGATGCAGGAGCATCTAGTGTAAGGTGCAATCTTGCATCACCCAAAAATAGCAATTTCAAGTTTCTTGGTTTTTAGATGTTTTTACATTTTTGGATACCCTTTTCGTCAAAATGAAATTCCCAATTTATGATTTTTATTTTCTATTCATGGGTTGAAAGATATTGCAGTTTTAGTTGCCCAGATTTGCACCTAAAAATCTTCTGAGTTAGATTTGAGGCACTTAGATTTCCTAGATCAGCCCCAAAAATTGCCAAAATTGGCGTATCAGATTTCGAGACCTTTCCAACGGTTCAAACGGTTCGCGAATCAGAGTCCCAGATCAAAAGTTATGGCCCCGGGAAGTTGGCGCACTTTCTAGAAGATACAATTGCAAATGTTCTTTTGAAATTTGAACTTCAAGTTGTAATTTTTTGGTTCCAAACCGCCTAAACTCAAATTTGAATGTTGTTTTGGCTCTAAACTAAATAGGAGCTCTATTTATGGGCGGGTTTCTAATTTTTTGGGTAACTTTTTGGGGACAAGCTTGCATATTGCGAAAGGGTGATTCTGTAGCTTTCTGTTACTCGCATGTGTTGTAGAACTTGGGGATTTGAGATCCTCTGCATGTAAGAAGCTCCATTTTCTGAATAATAAAATTATTCTCTTGTCTGTGGGTTATTTTCTAAGTCTCGGGCCGCGCCCTCATCAAATTCAGCCGGGTGCTTGTTGTTGGCTTATTTTTATAAAGGGGATTTCATGGCTGATATAAGGGAGTTCAAAATTTTGAGTCTAGAAGAGGTCACGGTGAATACTATGCTCTAAAAGTAGATATTTAATGTAAATAGATACTTTAGTAGATATATCAAAAGTGAATCTAAGGTGAAAGTTATACTGTATATAGATCTTAAATATGGTTTTCCAAAGAAATATTAGAAATGAAGAAGAATTTTAGTTCTAAAATGTTGCTCTCCTATGTATTTTCTTCCAAGTTATGAATGAAGTTGTTAATTATGATTTCATTTGTCTTTTGTCATTTGCACCAAATGGATGAACTTGTTTTATGCTTATGTTTAATGAGTTGATTAAATGCTAAAATGAGGTCGTTAGTTTATGGGAAAAGGATATTGGATTTAGTAAGGAGTGATATTTTGAAACACAGTGAGTTATATGTTGCTTTTAGTGGCACTCTAATAGTCCATTAATTTTTGACGTTCAATCAAAATTATATTACCGATTGATTACAAGTTATGATTCTATTTCTCCCTTAGATAAGGCACTAATTGTTTTATTAGTTAATCTTTTGGTCAATTGAGCTAGTAATTAATTTGGTCTAGGATTCAAGATGAAGAAACATTCATAAAATACTCTAAACTACATTGCCCCAACTTTAAGTATGTAAGTGCACTCCCTGAAATGAGTAACACTTCTACTTGAGGTTTGCCAAGCCTTTGATAAGGTGAATTTCTTGAGATAGTGCATATGTGTGAAGAAATACTCTTGACCTAATGTGAGATATTATGAGTATACATAGGATTACCCTTCTCGGTCTCACAAAGTCCGAAGAGAAGAAGTAAAGTACTCATTACTTTAGTTAAGTGTTGGCCAATCCTCAACCTTGGTGATACTTGAGTTGTGGAAAATTCATAGGCTAGGACTGAGATTAAGTTTGGTTCTAAAAAAAAACCAACACAAGGGATTGAAGAGCTACCCTCATATGGGTTTCATATTGCAAAGCGTGGATTGAATCAAGAGATTTAAATAATACAACAGATGATTCCACAAGAGTACAAAGGAGATATCATTGTTTTTACTAGAGCTTGCAAAGATTTGTCACAACCATTCAACAAAAGGTGGATCACAACATTTTGGAGAAGCTCCCTGCAAGGAAGGGGATTCCGTTAGAAGTCATTGCCCAACCAAAAGAGGAATCAAAGATCTTGTTGTTGTTGATTTGGAGAAGAGTTTGCTAATGAAAAGAAGAAAAGTAAAGTAAATTGAAGAAATCATTTAAGAATATTAGAGGAGAACCTATAGATTTGAGAAAGAACACAATGGAAAAGAAGTCCACTAATGTCTGAGGAAAAAGTAAAGTCATTACCCAAGCAAAATGAGAAAAAGTTAATTGCTAAAAAGTGAAGATGGTTGTAACCCTTAGTAAAGCTGACAACATATGACAAAGGAAGATATGAAGATTGACAAAGGAGGTTTTTGAGAAAGTGGGAGGCATGTGAAGCTATAAAAAAAAAGGTATTTGTTTTTACTGAAATGAGAAGCTTGTTTTGCATTAAGAAAGAAAGTAGTTTCTTGAGGATGCATCAGTGAGTGTCTAGGTTGGAGGTTGAGAGAGAATGAAAAGTTGTATAAAAGAGAAACATATATTAGATATCAGTAAGAAAGAGGAGTTGCTAAAGGAGATAAAAAATCAGAGGAGTATAGGTAAATGAAGTTGAAAAAACAAGCAAATGAAGTTGTAAATTAGTAAAGAATTAGTGTGGTTGAATGCCGTAGCATTCTAAATTTGTGTGAATGAGGCTAGTAGTGCCAATTGAAGTTAGGATCCCTGGGCACTGGGTGATCCCATAATAGTGGTTTACAATTTTTGGCCAAACTGGACACTGAAATTATTATTTTTAACTAAATCTTCACATTCAGCACCTATAATGCTAAACCTGTGAGGAATTTGAAGATGGTGCAAACTAGAGTCTCATCAAATTTTGTTTGTAGATTCTAAAAATATTTTTGTCAAAATTTTGGAATCAAATTAGGTTCTTTCCATCTCCCGAAAATTGATTTTTTAGAAAACATTTTTAAAAGTGACTTCCATCGTATAATGCATAACTTTTTTTTCCATGAAGGATAAAATTCTAATTATTTCAAATTTAGATTTGTAACTATGATATTAGTGCTTCCACTTGGTTAGATAGGTTTTTATTGAATATTTTTTCCTTAATCAAGTTTCAAAGTCAAACTAATTACAATTTAGACACAATTCATATAGCAGCCAGAACTTTTTTTGTATATGTCAAAATTTAATTTAATTTTTTGTTGGATCAAGGACTTCAATATCTAGTGCACTCATATTTTTAAATTTTTTTTGACAATCTTCTATTTTTCTACATGTGAAGAACAAAGAAATTAATTTTTGATGAAAAACCTATGTTTAATAAAACTTAAAAAAAAAATACATAACAAAACCAAAACATATTAAAATTATATTCATTGATAGCTTGTTCTGAGGAATTCCATAATCATTTGAAATAAATTTGAAATGAATTCATTTTGATCCCATAAGTTAAAATAAAACTGATTTTTATCAACATTTTGATAGGTGTAAAGGAGACACATTTATAGGTATGGTTTAAAACTAGCGAGGTTCTATCCAAGGGTTTGATCTAAGGTGATTTGATCAAACCCTCTTCAATTGGAATTCTTAAAATGGAACTTTTTAAGGCTTAAATCATTATATTTTCTAAAAATATGTGATTTCAGCTAAAATCCGTTCCTCACAGGAATTGTAAACCACTATTGTGACAACAACCCACTAGTAGTGTAGCTTAAAGGGAGGTGTTAAAAAAAACAAGTGTTTCACACCTGAACTAATGATGGACTAGTGATAAGTGTTGGAAGAGTGAAGAAGAACATCTCATTATGAAACTTTTGTGGTCATTAATGTCACCATGTTATATGAGCTATAATTGCATCACCATAAGTTCAAGCTTGATCTAGTATTTTGAACCGGTATGTATAAATAGTTATTATCCTCTAGTATTTTGGTCCACAATCCTCCACTGATGAATATCATAACTTGTGGTTTTGGAAAATGGTCTTTGGATGTTAGAAGTTTGTATATTCAGAATTTCATGTGCACAAGTGCTCGTATGCCGAGTTGGTATCACTCAGTTGTTGTATTTTGTTATTAGGTCTATCCTTGGCCGACCAAATCAATAGTTGATATTATAATGAATTAATTTTGTGTTGTGGATGTATTTGTGACCTATCTTAGGTCCATTCTGACATGTTGTAGCATACTACAAACTTGAATTATTTTTGGAAAAGTTTTGTACAAACTTGAAGTCGACAGTTAATATTTTTGGTGAATGAGGGTTGTATCTAATTAGTCTGAACTAATTAATGCTTGTGGATGAGTCATATATATATATATATTGGATAGTTTTTGAGATTGACAGAGATAGATAAGAATGTGAAGATGAATCAAGGTGAATACATATCTACTGGTGTGCAAGTTTATCAGAATAAGTGTGTAAAGTCAGTTTACTGAGCATCAAAGGAATTGAATCAACACTTGTAAGCCATTTCTACATTGTATCTTTGTAGGTAGTGAGCCTCTAATTTTTGGATAGTGAGTCCTAGCAATGAGCCACCCTTTGTAATGTTTTATAACCAGTTATATCATATTGTGAGCTAATCCTCACTGTGGTTTTTCCCATTTTGGGTTTTCCATGTAAAAATCCTAGTGTTCATGTGTTGTTTGCTTTTATGTTTTGCTAATTCTCTTGCTCATTCTTATTGTTATATGTATTGGAGTATTTGGATGGTGCATGTTCAATAAGTTTAAGAAGATACTAATTCACCTCTCTCTTAGTATCTTGGGTGTTCAACAATTGGTATCAGAGCTTGGTTCCTTCGAAGAAGCCTAATAACTTGAGGAAGATCTTGAAGATGGAACAAATGGATGATAAAGAACTCTAGATAGCTCTTGAAGATCTTGACAAAGTTGAAAATGAAAACAAAGATTTGAAGAAAAATCTTGATGAGGTAAATGAATGCATCAAGAAATTGAAAGAGCAATTGAAGAAATTCAAAGAAAGACATAAATAAGTAAGCGAGCAATTAAAATAAGAAAATGAAGAGAATTGAAGAGTGTTTGAATATAGTGGTGCAAAGCAAGACTAATGAATGCTCAAGGCTTGAATAGGAAGTGGTAAACTTGAGAGTAGATCTAGAAAAAGAGAGAATCTGTGAAGATAAGTTCAAAACAAGCTCCACCAAGCTCGATGAGTTGGTTGTAGGAAAGAAACCATCTAAAGACAAAGGTGGTTTGGGAATGGAAGCAAGTGAAATCTCAAAGGCTATGTAGACCCCAAACACAGTGGACAATCAAAAGACTCAAGATAAAGGAAAATATACAAGAAATCCAAGAAGCTTTGGTAGAAGACCACCTATCACACAACCAAATGCTCAAAGGTACCCATATTTCAATGGTGTTTATTTTTTATGCAATAAATTTGGTCACAAGGAAATAGAGTGTAAAAGTAGAATAAACCAGTATGCTAGATCCTTCTCCGGACAATGTTTTGCATGCAAGAAATTTGGACATAGAGCTAGTGAATGCAAAACTTAGATGATGAATTGGTTTAAAGGAGACATAATAAATCAATCTTTTGTTGGATACTACTATGCATGTAATAAGTTTGGACACAAAGCTAATCAGTGCAATTCAAGGGTTAATGGTCATAAATAAAAAATAAAAAATGTTGTTTTCTACATTTGCAACAAGCCCAGACACATTTCAAGAGTATGCAAAAGTAAAGGGGGAAAAAATATGATTCGATAAAGAATAATGAACTAGTAAAGACAATTGACAAGAGTGAGGTTAAGAAAGAAATGAACAAGATATGGAAGAAGAAAGAAGAGCTAGTAACATGAAGTGATTTTGTGCCCTCATTTGGTGTAGACAATCCCTCTGACAATTAAACCCAACATGGTCTTAGGGGAAGCATTAACAAAAAATTATTCAACCCCCTGGATAACTAGTATGTCAGATATTGACATGAAGATATGTTGTAAAGAATGAATAAATAAAACTTATGCAAAAGGAACCAGAAGAAAAGTTGTAGGCATGATCATTTGTGGAGCAAGTTAGCATTTTTCAGTGCAATGAAGAAGGTTTTTATGAGCTTTTTGAATTCTACCACATTTAATGTGAATTAAGGTAGCTCATTGATCTATAAAGTGGAGTTGTAAGATGTTTTGATCACTTGTACATTTGAAGAAAGTGGTGAGTGATTTGGAGCAATCTTGATGTGATTTGAAGAGTGAGTTGAGCAAACCCTAGTGTTGGTTCTCACGAAAGAAACAAGTATTTTACTCTTCTGTGTTGTTGTGGGTTTGTGTGAATCTTCTTTCTGAAATCATTAGAGCTCGGTTTGTGAAAAGATGGCAACCCCTATAGTTGTAAACATGTCAGAAATACCTAGACCTTCCTACAAGAAGTATTCCATGAAGGTATTCAAAGATGACCCTTTGGGCGCCCTTTTATCGATTCCTCACAGTGTCATGCCCATTGAAGACACTAGAATGCACATTCATGTCAAGAATGAGGAGTATAATAATAAAATTGATAGATATGTGGCACAATGAGATCATCGAGGATGATTTATTGGTAAAAAATGAGTATGTAAATATTGTTGCAAAGAAGTTGGATCGGTGGAATCAATTTCCTAACTTTAGTTCCACTCTTGATGACAAGTATGTTAAACCTACTCTTAGCAGAATTCATGATAAGTTTTTGTGGATAAACACACCTCACCTAATAACCAAAGAAGTGATTAAGGTTTTTACTAGAATCTATGATACCAGACCTGTACTGGTGTTGAAGTTAATAAAAAAATGAAGTGGTGATGGAACTCATCGGAGCAACATTTGATAGAAGAGATCTTGCAAGAAAACCTATTACCAATCCTTCTGTGAAGTATGCAACTATACTGATTGGACACAAGATATACTTCACAAATAGGGAAAACTCTATGTCTACTACAACTATATACAAAGGATATGACATGGCAACAAATGGAGCAGAATATGATCTATGTGAACTTCTTTGACAACAATTGTTTGAAAATATGAAGATGACAAGGGAGAATAAATATGCATTTAAGTTTGGTTCCCTGATTGTTTTTCTATTGTTCTACTTTCTTAGATGGCTTTGCGAAAGAGGTGATGCGGTAATTTGGGATACATCAATACTTTTTGAACTTCTAATTTTTGATTATTTTCACAGCTTGGGTGACCTAAAGAATCAAGACAATTCCTTGACAACATTCTCTGTTGTATTCAAAAGCAACATGAATGAATGAGAAAGGATCCCAAGGAAAATTGTTGAAAAGTACAAGGATGACATCATATTTCATGTCTCCTCAGATGAGTACATGATTGAAGCAATTAAACCCTAGACTGTCTGGATCCACTATTGGGTTATGAAGTTATAGAGGATGAAGCAGAAGGCTATGTATAAGTATTATTAAAAATCCTAAAAGATTCCAATGAACCAAGAGTGGGCACATATGAAGAAAAATCTATGGAAGTTCGCATGAAGCATAGGATTCCTATGATAAGAAATAATGTAGATCAAATGATTAGAAATGTTGGCTTCACTGATAAATAGATTGCACAAGGAAGAGCCAAGGGAGATAAAATGGCTAGAGAATCATCAAGATTGAGGAGATCCAAGAACACTACTCTTTCAAAACCAACCTATGCTCCTGCATTAGTAAAGGTAGAGCTCAATGCTCCTGGTAAAGGCAAAGGCCCAACTCCTTCTGTACCTTCTAAAAGATTAGGAAAAAGGAAAGAGACTCCTTCGGTGGCACCATCCAAGAGAGGTAAGAAGGAAAAGACAAGGGAGAAAAACATTAGTATCACTGAAGAGAAAGAAGAAGAGGAGGAAGACCCTACAACCAAATTGATAAGGAAGAAGAAAGGGAATTTTCCCTCTGATGAAGGTGCTTCATAGGAAGAAAGTTTGGCACCAAGAGATATCTATATGTGTCATCCTATGAAGAATATGAAGAAAATGGTTTTGGTATTCATGTGCACACCAAACCAGACATGAAAAAGGAAAAGATGTTAGAAGAGGCATCTCCAGACCAGGAAGAATGAAAGGCCTCATCGGTAAGACCTAGTTCCCATCTTAGAATAGAGGCATTAGTTAATAGCTTAGTACATTTGGAAGATATGTTGTAGCCTACAACAAAAATTTATACTCAAGTAGGTAGAGAGGACATGAAAAAATTGATTTGAGCTATTATCCAATATGTTATTACTTTGGAAGTTAGTTGGGACTATGTTAAGTCCAATGTACCTGAGAAATTGTGGGATGCCTTGATGAAAAGAAGATTAGAGGCTATTGAGTTGGAAGAAAAGATAAGAAATGAGGCATTTGAGAAAATTGGATCTTCTTTGACCACAAATGATATGGAAAACTTGAAGAAGGTATGCTCAAAGATGTTTCAAATGAAGAAAAGGGTAAATACTCTGATGACAAAAGATAAAAGGAAAATAAAGAAAATAAAGAAAAAAACTACATAAGTCATCAGGGGTATGGCTGAGAAATATGGTATGTTTGGTGCACTCCCATCCGGTTCTACACCTAAATTAGGAGAAGAGGATTCTACAGAGGTAAAGGAAGATATCCTTTTGGAAACAGGTGTTACAAATGATCCTTTGAAGATAGAGAAACAAAATGAGGAAGAAGCTAAAGCAAAGAAGCTTGATGTTGTCCCTTCGAGACAAGCTGAAGGAGAAAAATATAAAGATGAAGGTGAGAGGAATGAAAAAAAAGATAAAGATGAAGGTGAAAGGAATGAAGAAGAAAGAGTAGAGGAAGAAGAAAGAGATGGGGAAACTTCCAGCAAGAATGAAGATCACAGGTAGGTTGTGGAATCAAAAAGGTCCTCCGGAGAATCCTCCTCCGGTGATGATGTATTAAAAGGATTGTTATCGAAGAAAATATGGTTCCAGTTGGTAATTCCTCTGAAACTCCTACAACTCCCCATGGTTCAAGGTAGTGTGGATTTGGACAAGATATATCCCATTCAAAAATTGGTGTTAGGGGATACATTGCATGCATCCAGAAGAAAAGAAATTTTGGTAACACACCAAAAGGGGACAAAAATCATTGATGATACCCTCAAAGATTTGCAGGAATCCACCCTCGGTACACTTATTGATACATCTCTCACTCTGCTAGAAAAATTGAAACTTCTATTGGAATCCTTTAAGGAATATGCCTCTAGACTTGGTGAGAAGACTATGTAAGAGATTGAGGAGAAAATGGCAGAGAAAAGGCTTTTAGAACTTCATGATAAGTGTGCTCTGGCACACATCAATGTGGAAAATATTTTGGAAGTTGTGCAAGTTTGTGAGTCCAAAGAAAATACTATATTTGCTTACTACATAAAGTGGATGAATGCCACACAAAATATCAAAGATCTCATGGACTCCATTGAGTCCCAGTTGACAACTATTTCTAGTACATACAGTGCATCTAAAGACAAAGACATGTCAACTTGGAATGTTATCACTGCTCATAGAGATAAATTATTTATTCTATAGAAGTGGGAGGAAGACATCATTAGAAGATTTGGTCAGTTAGGTGACCTTGTGAGAATGGAATACACTCTGGTGGCCAATGCTTTGGAAAATGTAGAAAAACTAGAAAAGATCAATTTGACTCCATACACTCTGAATGATGCAGAAGAAAGCTTGATGGAATTAGAATCTCTAAATAGAATGCTGGTGTTTGCTAAGAAGAGTTGGGAGAATGGAAAGTCAACATGGCAAGGTATTCTCAAGGAACTTCAAGGCTCACCTTCCTCTGGGTAATTCTTTTTCAATTTATACTCCTAAGGGGGAGTTAGGAAATTTTTTTCTTTGAAACATACAATTTTCTAGACCAACCTTATATATATATTCATATTTTTGGACCACTCTTTGTCCTAGATGTCAAAGGGGGAGAGAATGTCATGAAGAGAAAAGGGGAGAGTGTTGCTCATAGGAGGTTTGTGCATTCTTTTGGCACATGTTGCCATCAATGAAAAATGGGAGATTGTTGGAAGAATGAAGAACATCTCATTATGAAGCTTTTGTGTTATCATTGATGTCACCATGTTATATGAGTTATTATTGCATCACCATATGTTCAATCTTGATATGATATTCTAAACCGGTATGCAAAAACAATTATTATCCTCTGGTATTTTGGTCCACAATCCTCCGCTAATGAATATCATAACTTGCAATTTTGGGAAATGGTCTTTGGATGCTAGAAGTTTGTATATTTATAATTTCATGTGCACAAGTTCTCATATGGAAAGTTGGCATCACTCAGTTGTTGTATTTTGTTATTAGGTCTATCCCTGGCCGGCCTAATCAATAGTTGATGTTATAATGAATTAATTTTTTGTTGCAGATGTATTTGTGACCTATCTTAGGTCCATGTCGACATGTTCTATTGTACTACATGCTTGAATTATTTTTGGAAAAGTTTTGCACAAACTTGAAGCTGACAATTAATTGTTTTGGTGAATGAGGGTTGCATCTAATCAGGCCGACCTAATTGATGCTTGCGGATGAGTCAGATATATATTGAGAAGTTTTTGAGATTGATAGAGGTAGATAAGAATGCAAAGATGAATCAAGGTGAATACATATATGCTGGTATGCAAGTTTATCAAAAGAAGTGTGTAAAGTTAGTTTATTGAGCATCAAAGGAACTGAATCAACACTTGTTGGGTGTAACTTTATTAGTTCATATTCTGGCTGTAAGCCATTTCTACATTGTATCTTTGTAGGGAGTGAGCCTCCCATTTTTGGATAGTGAGTCAGGTGGCAGTGATCCACCCTTTATAATATTTTATAACCGGTTATATTATATTGTTAGCCAATTCTCACCATGGTTTTTCCCATTTTGGGTTTTCCACGTAAAAATCATGCTATTCATGTGTTGTGAGCTTTTATGTTCTGCAAATGCTCTTGCTCATTCTTACTATTATATGCATTAGAGTATTTG
>VDFB02057778.1:0-28091 GCA_007258455.2 Sequoia sempervirens
AAAGGCAAGCTCAACAAATTCCATTTCAATTGGGAACAAGTTAAACATAAAACAACCTTTATATAAAGCATAAGGCATTTGATCCAATCTACTTGCTTGCAGTCCAATACATCAACTTGTTAATCATAAACAGCATTTTGGGATACAATCTTTCATAAGCTTTGCACAAGTTTGCAGACTACCCTCTTCACTCTTCAGTTTTTTTCAGGATATAATTTCATGATTATAACATTCTGACTAACTGTTAATTATTCAACTTTTACTTTACCCTTATGCTTTGCAACAAAAGAGTTCAAATGTTTTGGAACCCAGGTTATCTTCAGGTTCCATCAGGCTTAGGCATGAAGCAAAGCATTACTGTTAGATGTAGCATTCACATATACAATAAAAACTCATTAAAGATCACACATAATGATGAATGCCATTAAATGTAAACATGACAAGCAGTCTTGCCTCTAGCAATATAAGGTGACAACGACTTGTCCTAATTGTGCTAAACACATTCATTATAAATATAAACTTGTAAGAAGAATAAAATGCCACAGAATCAGGGAACTGGACAAAATTCCATATATGATGCCATCTCTGCAAAGAAGCTTATTAGCTGAAAAGTCTCAACTGCAATAAAAAATATATACTGTGTGGGAATTTACATGAATTGTTGTCTGGACTCTGTATTACATGTGTTGAGACATTTATGCCACTAGACATGTCATTTGAGGACCTATTTTCAGTGGAAAATTGGATGTTTCTAAGACAAACATCGAAGCAGTATTCTAAACAAATAGAAAATTTTGCCATCATGCCTCATAATTGGTACCTGACTTTACAAGCAACTTTTACAATACTCTTAACATTGAACATGTAAAGTAATAAAAACTCTAGATGTCTAAAATTTAAGAAGGTACTGTTTTCTAATCTATCTTTCTTTTAGGTCATCAAAAATTCGTTTTCTAAAATCTTCCACCATTAAGGGTAGCCCTTCCCTCAAAGAAACTTTTGGTTCCCACTTCAAGAGATCCTTTGCTTTTGTAATGTCTGGCTTTCTTTTGTGTGGATCATCAGCTGTGTTTTCTTTAAATTCAATCCGTGCACTAGGATTTATTGTTTCTTTTACAACCTGCCGAAGGTAAAACATCTGTCAGATAAAAGAAAGAATTAAATCTGAGAATCATAATTGTAATATGTGAAACCAAACCTGAGTTACATTACACAAACCTCAGCAAGCTCCAACATAGTGAATTCTCCAGGATTGCCAAGATTGAATGGTCCAACATGGTTGCTCTCCATTAGTCGTATCAGACCTTCAACCTGCCCATCAAATAATATGTTATAAAGAAAGTAAGTGTGGAAATGGCATAACTCTAGACTCTAGTTAAAATATCATTTTTACCGACATACTCTATGGAACAGAATATGAATACCATTCATTAAAACATCTGTCTTTAAAATCAAACTGCAAGATGAATAACAGTTTAAATGTTCCATGTCCTTAAATACAACGGAAACAGATAAAGTTAAGGAAACTAATAAGTTATCACACTGTGGCTGTCTAATCATGATATAGTCAGTCATTGCCAACAGAAACTTCAAGGGAAAAAACTATAACCTTCAGGGAAAATGGTGAACTGGCATTTATCCCAAACAAAAGACCTCAATTTCTTTGTCTATTACCCAGCTAGATGATAAGATCACAGCTGAGCAGCAGGAACCCCTTTTCTATCAAATGAAAGTTCCCCAGTTCTTTTCTAAATACAAGGGTGTATATGTTAGGTCCCTTACATAAATCAAAAACATGTTATAGTGCCAGGATTTGAGCTGTACAGGAGATAAAACATTTAGAACTCTTACTGATTTATATAGAAAAAACAATTGCACTGGAACATACCAAATCAGAAACATACTGAAAGCTCCGTGTTTGTTTACCATCACCATAAACACTCAAAGGCTCCTTGCGCAGTGCCTGTGCAGCAAAGAAAAAATGGCATCATACATATTTGATCAACAAATAGAATTGCCAGGCTATCCTTATCATAACTATAAGAATGTTGTAAATGCTCATAAAAAATGAAATTAGGATCCTCCTAAACATTTTTCCTGAGAAACCAACCTGAGCAACAAAGTTGCTAACAACACGACCGTCATCAATGCACATTCTGGGTCCATATGTGTTAAATATACGTGCAATACGCACCTGCAAAACCCATGTTCAACATCTAATCACATTTTGTCAAAAGTTAGAAATAAATTATGTTTATCACTACACTCTTATTCCTTTTCCTATTTGATTTTCTACAGAATCTCAGCCATCTTAATTACCTCAAAACTATTCCAAAACAGGACAAAACACAAGCCAGAGAGGATGGCTAAGAAACTATAATATAAAGAAAGTGCCTCAAAATGGTAACAGTCAATACAAACACATATATCATCTGCTTTCTGACTTCTGACTCAAAATCTAAACGCAACATATTTGTTCAAGAAATTTTAAAACAGATTATGAACTCAAGATTGAAAGCAATTATCTTTTCATCAAAGCAGTGATGGCAAAGAAAATAAATGAGTATTTAACTATAGATCATGGGTATGGTATTTTCTTTCCTAATTTAGGATGGTATTTAATCAACAAATTAGTCGAGTCATTTTATAGACAGAAGTACAGCATGGTAAGGATATAGATGACCAAATTCTAACAGAAGTCATGCTGGCTGCAGCTTCCATCCCTGGTAGACAGGGTGAAAATGGATTCAAATTGTATAGTTGGTACTTGGCAGATTGAAGTTTAAGAGTAGCATTACAATCAAAAAAAATGGAATCAACCCCAAATAATCAACACCTATCTCATTTGCCTAACAATTTCCCAAATTTTTCAAACACTGGTTCTGATATTTTTTATGTATATCTTTCCTTTTTTGGCTCAGTTTTTCACTTTGGAGAAGAAAAACAAGAGCACAGGAAGATTGGTTCTGAAAAACTGTAATTAACCCCAAGTAATCACCACCAGTCTCATTCACCTTGCCATTTCAAAACTTTCCGAAATTTTTTATGCATACCTTTCCTTTTTTGGCTCATTTTTACACTTTGGAGAAGAAAAACAAAAGCACAGGAAGATTGGAGATTTTTAGTTTACGATAAGGCTAGGGCATTCTAACTTTTCATGTTTAACTTTTTAGTTAAAAATTTTAACACTAATGAGGTTTTACTTTTAATTATAACCTAATGAAAATTCAATATGAAACACTGGGTCGCACCTAAAATAGTACTCTGTTCAATAACAATAGCACTTACCTACTAGTTTAGGACTAACTATATATTTTTAACATAAACCTTCTTATGTAAAAGTAAAATAATTATATTTAGAAATCCTACTTTTTTTAATAGGAATTTATTTTTATCTATTATGTTTATTTCTAATCACTATGCAGTATATTTGACATGAAACTACAAAATCAAAATTTTCTCTGTAGTTACGAATATAATATTTGTTTTTTTTAGTTACCCGAGTTTTTGCAAAGTCTTTCCCATTTTTAACCTAGGTAATTGAATTCCATTTACACTTTTGCCACACCACATCAATGCCATATAAATGGAATGCTACTGTAAGTTGCATAACTTGCCATCTGACCAGATAACCATTCCCAACAGCTGCTTCTATGATATTTAATTTGGACCAGGTTATAGAACTTACTCCCAAGTTATTATATTTAAAGTTGTTTTTTCACTTGCCCAAATAGGTCTACTCACTACTGCAATCCATTTTGAAACTAACTACTACATAAAATATTTGCAGATCAGTAAACCAACACTTAACATGGTTGTGTTGTCTAACTGTTAGCAGCTGTACTTTAATCTACCTACACAACGCATTGCACAATATTGTTCATTGACTCTACAATATTGTGGCTCTAAGATTTGCAGTTTTTTTTTGCTGTTAGACAAGTATGTCTATACAATTGCAATTTATTCACACAATGCGTACAAAACATGCTAGGAGAAAGATTCCAAAACATCTATGAGAGGCTAGAATTGGTACAAAGGACTCTATAATTCATTACTAGAGGAATGTCAAGGAAAATCTTCATAGGAGAATGATAAGATATACAATAATCAAGAAATGATGAGTTGCAATTTTAGTTATATGTTCATACAATTCATGAATAATATAGAAAGGTCAGCATGAAAAGGCATGACAATTAAACATGTTGATAAAGTATAAAGGATCTGGCCCTAAGGTTTGAGTTCCTCCTCCATCTCCATTCCCATTAAGAGAGGGGATAGAGGGTTGGGGTAGTCCTCTCCTCTTTCCCTAAAAGTAAAAGGTGGATCAACGCAGGGCTTTGCCCTCTACTTACACAACAAATATTTGGCATGGTCAAGCCCAACTTGAGGGTAGAGTTGTTAGTGTAAATAGGGTTGTTATCTATCTAGTTAGTTTATCGCCTTTTCTAGGTTGAACCATTCACACTCAGCTTAGTTTACTCAGAGGTTATTCTCTCATTTGTCTCAGCTCATGTGGACTTCACACATGTCCTCAAACTTGTCTCATTTGAGCTAACATGTGTTGCACATTTGGAGGAGTAGTCAAACATTCAGTCCTACCTTCCTACCTCCTCTTACCTTTATATGCAGGGCTTTCATTGTAATTTTACACACTCATTTTATTTCATAGACATGCTTGTTTGTGATTATTTCATTTGTGAAATTTTATCTTGAATTTTACATTCAGATCTCAGCTGGCTCCAACATGGTATCGGAGCCATGAATTGCAAGTTTCTTCCTGCATTTTTGTGAATTAAGCACTCAGCCCTATCAATGGAGCATCATGAAGCCAAACGGACATCACCATTGAGTCTGAAAGGCCCAAGAAACAAAGACTAGCCTTCAGTTTCATCAAATTTGGTAACTTTTAATTTTTGCAAAATGTTTTACCTCTTGTACCTTGCAGTGACATACAGAATACATACAGATCCGTACTTGTTGGAAAAAAAAAATTATTAAAATTGTAAAAAAAAAATAGCGAAGGGGGCCTCAACTCAACCACCCTCTACCTATCTTTTGGTCTATATTTAGTGGTTGAGGTTTGCACTTTGCACAGGCCTTCACAAGCCCCCTTTAGTGCTCAAAGAGATTAAATAGGAATATATGGGCCAAAATTATAGGTGCAGCAAATCATCGTTCTCTATAGTATACAAGAGGAATTTGCACATTGAATTTGGTAATTTTGGATAGTAAGAATTTAAGCATTCCTGTTACAGAAGTTGTAAGTACCAATAATGAAAAATAATACCAAATGAAGTAATGCTCAAAAATCCTCGACAAGGAATTCAGCTTTCAAGTTTTCATGCATTGAATGGTGAACATAGTTAATTGTGGTAGGCTCAATTATATGTATATTACTTTAGAAAAATGATCTATGCAATGAAAAACACAATGTTGGTGAAAAGAACTTTATCTGAGACTCAATATGTTAGGGCTGCACGTACTAATTACTCTGTATCATATATGTGCATTGGGGACAAAGAACAACATGGAGATGTCTAATATAATGCCTTAGAGACACAACCCCTCACACAAGAGATCTCAACTTTTAGACATTGTTTGTTTCAATGAGGGCCCCATATTCTATATACTCATACAATTCTTTTGATACCAAGCAGTACATATGGTTTATAATACATGGCGTTCTACAAGAAGACATCAACGACTGCTTGAGATTTTGTAGTTGCTATCATGACGGTAGACATGTATGCAAACTGCGCAATCATAGACAAGGCAAGATAAATTGTTTGATAGACTGTCTTGATAGGAATGTTAAAGATACAGTTTATAAAGATTGTAGGGTATGTACAAAATGGATTTGTTAAACAATAATAATATTAACATATTAAAATTTAGAGTGAATGGTTGCTTCAAATTAGTATAACCATTCACATTGTGACTCTTGATGTTTATACATAGATTTTTGGATAATTGTTTTAAGAATCATAATTTACAATATGGGAACATGAAATATTATTATTAATATTTATTATCAATATTTCATATCCATTATTTTTAATATATGAGATCTACATAAGGGTGATTATGGTAAAGGAGAGGAGGGGTACTCAATATAATCAATAGGTTTGAATGGTAGGCTTATAAAAAAGTAATAATTTGAACTATGTAAGTTGAGAAATTTGTAAAATTGATTAGTAACATAAAACTAATTTTTAGATCCACAGGCTGGCAGGATTGCTGCTCTGATACCAATTGCAATGTCCCCTTTTGGGAAATTCCTAATTTAAGGCCTACAAAACAATATTAATCATTAAAAACTGATATTAGTAATAACAAGTATCTATTTTATGATAATATATATAAAATATTATAATATTGAGATTGATAAATCACAGCTAAAACATCATAATATTTAGATCAATAGTTCATAGCATCATTAATATTTGAATCAACATATCATAGCATATTCCTTATAGCAAATCACCTCATGAATTTATAGGAAATGCTTGCAAACCACAATCTCAAGGGTAGCAATCCTTGTATTGCAAGAGCATGGAAGGATTTTAGATCCATTCCATGCCTCAATCCACCAATCCACCTTGGAGGCTAGTCATCCTCCTCAACCAAGCCCAAGAGCGTGGAGTTGGATTTCTAGTTCACTTGGCCTCCCGGCCCACAAGTATGGCAGAACCTCCAATCCATCCATCTCAGGGTGGCATGCTTGATGAGACACATGAAAACTGTCCTCTTCAACCAAACCCAAGAGCACAAAATGGATATTTGGTCCATTCGGCCTCCCAGCCCACAAGTATGGCAGAACCTCCAGTCCATCCATCTTGGGGTGGCATGCTTGATAAGACACAAGAAACCTGTCCTCTTCAACCAAGCCCAAGAGCACAGAATGGATTTTTGGTTCATTCGGCCTCCTGGCCCATGAGCATGGCAGGATCCTTGATCCATACATCTCGGGGTAGTGTGCTTGATATAAAGAATTTCTAGCTTCAGCTCTCGTGAACTCGAAAGGTCGAACGGCCTTCCTATTTGCAAGACACTTCACAAATTCAAGATACGGTTCCTCAAGGAATTTGCTAGAATATTTCTAAAATAAATACCTCTTAAGGAGATGATGATAAATTTACTCTTTAATGGCTGCCACCAATTATATTTCAAATTATTACCAATGGCTGTTCTCAATCTCTATTCCAAAGAGATGTCTTATATTTCTTATTCTTATTCTTCCTTTTTCCAACTTCACTCTTATGCTGAATTGATTTACTCTTTATATCCATTTCTTGAAGGAGTCATCACCCTTCACAATAAAGGAGTCACCACCCTTCATTGCTGCCTTTTGAGAATAATAATTTATTTTCCAAATTCATTCATTGATGCATTCCCAAATTGATGATTTCTCCACAAGGAAATGATCTCCCTTTTATATCTTATTATTGAAAGAGTCACAACCTTTCACATTAAGAGTCACATCCTTTCTCACATGATCACTACTCTTGAGAAAATAATATAATTTAAGTGCAAATTTGCATAAGATTCTATTCTCAATTGAATTACTGAATGATGTTGGTGCAGGAGCACCTAAGGATCAACAGGCAGTTTCCTAGGTAAAGAAGAAACCTAGAGGGTGAACTTTTGTTTTGTTGTCATAAGGTCATGTTGACCATTTAGTGTTGAGCTTAGAGGTGTTTTTGATCTTTGGGAAAAAGGTTGTTAAGAGTTCAATGAGTTTAGAGGCTCACTTTGCTGAATGGTAAAAAGTTGCCAAAGATTGCAAAACACAGTGGGTTTTATAATGTTTGCTTTAGATCATCTAAAAGGCTCGACCCAAGGAGCTCAACTGTTTTTGAGGTCTATATAAGTCATGACTCGACACTGAGGCAAGGTTGGAGGTATTTTTGTTAGAGTAACATTTTTGTAAAATTGAAGGAAACAGTGTTCTAAAGACAGTTTTCTGAGTTTTGCATTCATATTGAGCTTTAATGGAGTAACTCTGCTGTAATTTTGTTTGTAGTATGTAGTATTAATACTGTGCTAGCTTAGTGTGCTATCTTTCTGTCTTTGTAAATCATTTTTTTCTTTTATTTGTAAACAGTTTGTCCACTGTCTTTTTCTGACCTGTAACAGGCAGTTTTGGAAGAATGGAGCTCTAGAGCACTTTCCCACCGTACAAATTGTACGGCCCTTTGGGAATAGTGTCTAGGCTCCCTTAGTATAAATATGTTAGCTTGTAGGGCTTGTGGGAGTTCAGGAGGCGCCAGCAAAGCTTTGCCCTAGGCGAGCCAGGCAGGGTCCGGCTAGGGAAGGCAGTGAGAAAAAGATTCATAACTTGCAGGGGAATTGAGACTTTTGAGAAATTCTTTCTTGTGAATTTTGTTGAGGGTCTTAGCAATGTTTGGAGGTCAGGAGGAAGTTCTAACAATTCATCTGGAGTGAGAACTTCTTGACAGTCTGAAAACAGCTTTGAAAAGCTTGAAAACCCTAGGATTTTGACCATTTCTGTGTGTGGACAGTGTACGGCCTGTGCAGGCTTTAAACCCTGAAAATCCTTGAGGTGTAGGCATGAGAAACACAAACCCTAAATAAAGAACCTAGGTCCTTTGGTGGGTTTAGAGGGAAAAAGCATTTTACCCCTGTTCAGAGGCCTAATTGGGACTCTAAGCTCGTAGCCTTTCAAACCCTAGGAAAGGAATCTTGTGGAAGCGATGGAAAGTTGGAAACTTGTGGTTGCTTAAGGATCCTAGATAGGCTATTTTGAAGCTTTTGCATCACCTTCACACCCCTGCAAGAATCCAACAGAAGGTTGAGGTTATTTGGTCTTTAGGGAAGAGTAAGGGCCAATGGAGAGTATATGGCAAGCACCAAGGTTGGCTTGGTAGGAGGACAGCTTATTGATAGTGGGGTTGGCCAATAGAAACAGTGGCGCCTAGACCTGAGGCAGGACCACTAGGACAAGGTGGAAGAGACACCTAGGAGTTCTTAGGAGCAAGGACTCAGAGCATGGGGCAGTGAGTGCCTCATCCAACCCCAACCTATCATATTGGTATCAGAGCAGTGAAAGATTTGGGAAGCATTTTATATGTCAGAGGTTGAGTCTAGTGATTCTTCCACCATGGTGACCAATGCAGAATTGGCTAAGATGGTTGAAGGACAAGAAGAAGACAATAGGCTATTGAGGGAAAGAATAGCTCAACTTGAGGCAGCAGTGAGGAGTGCACAGTTTGAGGGAAGAATACCAAAAGAAGAAGAGGTTGCAGAGGAAGATAAGACCCCTGAACCTGACCCTGTTTTGAAGGAGGAGCCTTTCTTGAAGGCATTGAAAGCTTTGAGTGGTAAAGCACTTGAAGGCATACCACTGTTTAGCCCTGATTTAGTCATGGACTGGATAGAAGGCATGGAGAATCATTTTGAATGTGATGGAATCACTGAAGCACAGAAGGTGAAGGTTGCTAAATCAAGATTGAGAGGATCAGCCTTGATATGGTGGAAGTTCATTCAGACAGAGAGGGAAATAGAAGGCAAACAGCCCATATCAACTTGGAAAGGAATGGTTGCCAAGGTGAAATAAGCCTATATGCCAGATGACTATGAGATTCAATTGCACAAGAAGAGGCAAAGTCTGAGGCAGAAAGACCAAGATGTAAACACTTACACTGAGGAGTTTCAAAAACTTTGCATGAGATCTAATGTGACAGAGGATGAGAGTCTCAAGGTGGCTCGGTACCTTAATGGTTTGAAGTGGAATATCCAAGAAGAGATGGCTCTGCTAAGTCCCAAGACAGTGCACCAATGCTATCAGTTGGCCATAAAGATTGAGGAAAGGAAGAGGAAGCAAGATCAGTCTTCTAACGGCAGAGGCAAAGGCAGAGATCAAAGAGATCAAAGAGGACAGCGTGGTGGTTACCAAGGAAGAGGCAGTGACCAAAGAAACCAAGGTGAGTCTAAACTCACAGAGCATGGAGGTGAAACATCTTCTAGAGGAGGATATAACAGAGGTAGAGGACCTCAAGGAGGTTCAAATAGGGGAAGAGGAGCAGGCAAGAGCAATTCCTATTTTGCAAACATGAAGTGTTATCATTGTAACCAACTAGGTCATCCTGCTTATAGATGCTCGGAGAAAGCTTCCTCATCAAGCAATGAAAAGAGAGTGGCTTATGCACAAGAGGACACTATGAGTCCTAAAGCATCTGAGATCAGTCATATAGAATCTGAGGTAGGAGAGAATCTGATGTTTAACAGAGTTCTGATCAGACAACCAGTCAAGGAGGAACCTAAACAAAGAAGAGCTCTTTTTAGAGTAAGGTGCAAGATACTTGGTAAAGTATGCAAGGTTATAGTAGACTCAGGTTCAACAGACAATATAATCTTAGAGGAGGCAGTAGCAAAACTAAAATTGGAGAAGGTACCCCATACTAACCCCTACAAGGTCACATGGTTGAACAAAGGGCAGAGTGTTTTAGTAAATGAGCAAGTAACGGTGGAGTTTTCCATTGGAGGTTATAAAGACAAGTTAGTTTGTGATGTTTTACCCATGGATGCATGCCATCTACTATTGGGCAGACCATGGCAGTATGACAGGAGTGTTATGTATGATGGGAAAGAGAATACTATTTCATTCAAAAAGGATGGAAGAACCTTCAAGCTGCAGTCACTGTCAGAAGAAGATGAACAGTCCAAGACACCTAACATCATGTTGAGCAGTGGTAAGGAGTTCCTTAAGGACCTACACCAAGGGAATGAAGGATATGTGGTTGTGTTGCAACCTAAAGAGGAAGATAAGGCTGAAAAGACGGTCCTATCGGAAGCAGTCCAAAAGTTGCTTGATAGGTACAAGAGTATAGTCAGTGATGGTACACATGCAACTCTACCACCAAGGAGAGCCATAAGTCATCAAATTGACTTCATACCTGGAGCCTCATTGCCTAACAAAGCAGCATACAAACTTACACCTGAGCAGAACCTAGAGGTAGCTAGGCAAGTGCAAGAATTATTGGATCAAGGATTGATTCAAAAGAGCATCAGCCCATGTGCAGTGCCAGTGGTTTTAGCAACCAAGAAAGAAGGTAAGTAGAGACTTTGTACTGATTCTAGGGCAATAAATAGGATCACCATTAGGTATAGGTTCCCTATTCCTAGAATTGAAGACTTGATGGATTGTCTTGGAGATGCTCAGTTCTTCACAAAGTTGGATCTCAAGAGTGGGTACCATCAGATCAGAATTAAGGATGGTGATGAGTGGAAGACAGCTTTTAAGACAAATGATGGGTTATATGAGTGGAAAGTGATGCCATTTGGCCTCTCAAATGCCCCTAGTACATTCATGAGACTCATGAATGAAGTACTTAAGGACTTCACAGGGATATTTGTAGTAGTGTATCTTGATGATATACTCATCTTTAGCAAGACAGCAGAAGAACACTTGAAGCATGTTGAGATGGTTCTTAGAAGGTTGCAAGAGGAGAAGTTGGCAATCAACCTTGAGAAATGTGAGTTCTTCAAGCAAGAGCTTGTCTACTTGGGTTTTGTAGTATCCAAAGGCTCATTAAAGATGGATCCAAGCAAGGTGGAAGCCATCCTAAACTGGCCTACACCAACCACAGCAACAGAGGTAAGGAGTTTTCATGGATTGGCCCAATTTTATAGAAAATTCATAAGGAACTTTAGTGGTATATGTGCACCGGTTCTAGACACAATCAAGGGTGGTTTGAAAACTAAGTTTGTGTGGACACAAGAAGCTGAGAAAGGGTTTGAGAAACTGAAACAAGAAGTGGCAACTCAACCAATTCTCTTATTACCTAGCTTTGATAAGTTGTTCACTGTTGAGTGTGATGCAAGTGGAGTGGCAGTAGGAGGAGTGCTAAGTCAAGAGGGCAGGCCTACAGCCTTCTTTAGTGAGAGGCTCAATGAAGCTAAGAAGAAATATTCAACCTATGACTTGGAACTTTATGCTTTGGTTCAGTCACTTAGGAAATGGAGGCATTACCTTCTACCCAAGGAGTTTGTGGTTTTTACTGACAATCAGGCACTTGGCTTTATCAACACTCAAGAGAAGTTGAGTAATAGGCATTTGAAATGGATGGAATACATCCAAGCTTTTACTTTTACCATCAAGCACAAGAAAGGACAAATGAACAAGGTGGCAGATGCATTAAGCAGAAGGTTGTTGACAATCCAAGAGATATAGCTCAAGAGCATTGGCATAGAGAGTTTCAAGGACCTATATGGAGAGGATGAAGACTTTTCAGAGGCCTATAAGGTATGTTCTAACTTTGAAAACCATTTCCATAGCCAATACTCAGAGTATACTTTGCAAAGTGGGTTGTTGTTTAAGGGCAATCGGTTATGTGTTCCAAGAGGGTCAATGAGGGAAAATTTGATTCAGGAAAAGCATAATGGCAGTCTTAGTGGACATTTTGGTATCAATAAGACCTTAGAGCTAGTACAAAGATTCTATTATTGGCCTAAGTTGGCAAGAGATGTTAGAAGGTATGTGGAACAGTGTGTTGTGTGTATGAAAGCTAAGGGAGGAGCTAGCAATGCTGGTTTATATCAACCCCTGCCCATTCCTAACAGACCATGGGAGTGTGTGAGCATGGATTTTGTGGTTGGCCTTCCTAAGACCAAGACTGGTTTTGACAGTGTTTATGTTGTAGTGGACAGATTTAGCAAGATGAGTCACTTTATTCCCTGCAAAACTACTCATGATGCTAGTTACATAGCTCATCTCTTTTTCAAAGAAATTGTCACAATGTGAAGTTCATGAGTCATTTTTGGAAGACTCTATGGAGCAGATTGGGTACAAATCTGTCATTTGGATCAGCTTACCATCCCCAGACCGATGGTCAAACAGAGGTGGTTAACAGGGTGCTTGGTAATCTTCTAAGGTGTCTAACTAAAGAATATGGACAGACATGGGATATGGTTATCTCACAAGCTGAATATGCCTATAATGACAGTGTAAACAGAACCACAGGGAAGAGTCCATTTGAAGTTGTGTATGGGATGCACCCAAGAGGCATTTGTGAGCTCAGAGACCTTGGATCTATGGAGTATAAGAGTGGACATGCAGAAGACTTCAGTCAGACCATGAAGGAGATTCAAGAGCAGGTCAAGAGGACAGTCACTGAGGCTACACAAAAAGTGAAGGAGAAGGCAGATATGTTAAGGAAATATGTGCAATTTCAAGTAGGGGACTATGTTATGGTCCACCTTAACAAATCAAGGTTGCAAAAGGGAATGTCAACCAAGTTGCAGATGAAGATAGTGGGTCCCTGCAAGATATTGGACAAGTATGGCAAGAATGCATACAAGGTGGAGTTACCTACTGATCTAGGAATCTCCCCGGTGTTCAATGTTGCTGATTTGATCAAGTATAAAGGGACAGTCAAGAATTTGGATCAGGACAGTAATGAGATCTTCAAGGACATCAGTAACATGTCCATACCTACTCAGGACAAGCCTCAGGCAGAGCAGATCTTGGAGTCAAGAGTGCACAAGTCTACAAGGAACAAGGTGTACATGGAGCACCTTATCAAGAGGAAGAACAAGCCTGACTCAGAAGCTACATGGGTACAAGAAGATCAATTTAAAAAGCTTCGCATTGACTTGTCATTGGTCTCTCCTTCCAATCCTTAGTGTTTGAGCTGAGAGGGGGAGAATAGTGCAGGAGCACCTAAGGATCAACAGGCAGTTTCCTAGGTAAAGAAGAAACCTAGAGGGTGAACTTTTGTTTTGTTGTCATAAGGTCATGTTGACCATTTAGTGTTGAGCTTAGAGGTGTTTTTGATCTTTGGGAAAAAGGTTGTTAAGAGTTCAATGAGTTTAGGGCTCACTTTGCTGAATGGTAAAAAGTTGCCAAAGATTGCAAAACACAGTGGGTTTTATAATGTTTGCTTTAGGTCATCTAAAAGGCTCGACCCAAGGAGCTCAACTGGTTTTGAGGTCTATATAAGTCATGACTCGACCCTGAGGCAGGGTTGGAGGTATTTTTGTTGAGTGACATTTTTGTAAAATTGAAGGAAACAGCGTTTTAAAGACAGTTTTCTGAGTTTTGCATTCATATTGAGCTTTAATGGAGTAACTCTGCTATAATTTTGTTTGTAGTATGTAGTATTAATACTGTGCTAGCTTAGTGTGCTATCTTTCTGTCTTTATAAATCATTTTTTTCTTTTATTTGTAAACAGTTTGTCCACTATCTTTTTCTGACCGATAACAGGCAGTTTTGTAAAAGTCCTTACCTGGCAGGGCTGAGGGAAGTTACAACAGCAAGACTCTGATGTTCCTATTTCTCTCCCAGATGTGTTCAGAAATTTCAATCTGCATTCATGTTTTTGTATACATAACCAAAGGTCCAGGTGTTAGCTTTAATGTCTAAGTTCCAACAACAGATATAACACATTCTGCATGAAATAAGAATACATTCAGGGAGTCATGTATCTTATTAAGGGAGAGGAATCATGACAGACCTAAGTAGCCTAAGGCCTACCACCTCCTAATTGCCCAATCCCTGTTTCAGGGCCTAAGGGGCTGCAGCCTAGGTGGGACCCCCAATCCTGCAACCCAATCCCGAATCAAGAGCCTAAGGGGCTAAGAAAAAGCCCAATCACTTAACTGGGCCTAAGGGGTTGAGAATGGGGTTTTTAGGCAATCTACTTAGGACATGATACGTCTCTCTTGATAGGATGACATGCTCAGATCAGACAGTTAATTTTGCAGACAGAAATATAGCAGTAATAAGTATTCATTCTTGGTGCAATAATATTTACATACAGAATTTTGAAATAAGAAATAGACCATGATACTCATTGTACCATATTCATTTTCTTAATTAGTTCCTACTGCACATATAAGAAATATAACCAATCCTAATTCTGATTTAGCAATGTTTTACATTTATAATAGAAGATTAATCTAATCATAATACACAGAAAATCAGAATGATTTTTGCTACGTTAAAAACAATGTCTATGATTCTATAAGCATATTCATTTTTCCCGAATACACAGTAACGCAGCTCATGGTTCCAGATTTACAACAAGGTTAAGCCAACATTTAGGGTCCATCGAATATCTTTAGAGAAACGCACAGATATCCGTGCTCCTGAGAATATCTCGGACCTCAGTCCGCCTAAAGCTAGACCCTTATTCCTGTGCGGAAAGTGATTCTAAAATGCCTACGTCGATCTCATGGTGGGGTATTCAAAATGACGAATGCTTCCAGTTTACAAGAACAGAATCATCGAATAAATGAACAGTAATCAATCAATAAATCACGCAGGATGTATACATCTGTAGCAAGGATTTAAACATGAAAACTAAGTGAGAGCACTCACCGATGATCGCTATCCGCCTCCTATCCAGTCGCTTCTGCTTCTTCCAAAAACGCCCATCCTCATTCTCCCCCGAGCCTCTTATAGTTGTCCCTGCATCTCACGGGTATGTCGCTTGCCTGAGGGGAGGCGACTTTTGCGACCAAGGGTTTTCTTTTTTGAAAGTAAACGAATTATAAGTCCTGCAAGTTTATTTTAATTTCGCCTTTTGTAGGGAAACGCCTTTTAATTTATAGCATTCCTTTTATGTGATTTAATTAAAAGTTTAGACTTAAATTGTTATTTTATAAATATCTATTATTTAATTATTGTCTTATATCTATCTATTATTATTAACATATTTAAAAAGATATATTGATTTTCCTTTTTATATCTTGTGACAAATCAAGGAGTAGAATTAAATCTTTTAATAATTTTATGTAAATGTGAGTTTCTGTGGGGATATGACAGTCTCCCCCTCTCAAAGATTTGCTTGTCCTCAAGCAACTTGTAGATTTGGGTGATGGAGAATTTCTTTGCTCTCCCATGTAGAGTCTTCCTCTGGTAAGCCCTTCCATTTTACCAAGAATTCTGGGATACTTCTACTTCTTAACTTCTTGTCTCTTCTATCCAGAATGATTTCAGGTTCCAAGATCAATTTACCTTCGTCGTCCAAGGGGGGTAGTTCTTCACAAGATTTTACTTGTTTACCGAGCATCTTCTTCAACCTTGAAACATGAAAAATGTTGTGAATGCGGCTGTTGTTGGGTAGTTCTAGTTCATATGCTACCTCCCCCACTCTTCTTGTAATTTTGTAGGGTCCATAAAACCGAGGTCTTAGCTTTTCTGCTCCGTTGGACTTGATGGAAGTTTGCTTGTAGGGTTGTAATCTTAGGAAGACCAAATCTCCGACCTCAAAGGTTCTTTCAGTGCGATGTCTGTCCGCATATAGCTTTTGCTGGTTTTGGGCTTGGTGTAGATTGTCCTTCAAAGTGTTCAGAATGTCCATGCTTTCTTGCACAAAGTCTCTAGCTCGGGGTACTTGACTTTCTTGAGTAATTAGACTTCCAAAAATAGTGGGTTCATACCCATACAAAGCTTTGAAGGGGCTCATTCGGATGGACATGTGGTGTGTTGAGTTGTAACAATATTCTCCCAGATGTAGCCATTTGATCCATGCCTTTTGTTGTCCTGTGACATAATTCCTTAAATAGCCTTCAATCCATTTATTCACAATCTCGGTTTGACCATCCGTCTGGGGGTGATAACTTGTGCTTGGTGTAAGAGTAGTCCCTGATAATCGAAAAAGTTCTTGCCAGAATTTGCTCATGAACCTACTATCCCGATCACTGACGATGTTTCTTGGAAGGCCATGGAGCTTAAATATCTCTTTGAAAAATAGGTCGGCTACTTGGTGCGCTGTCGAATCCATTGTTATGGCAAAGAAGTGGGCATATTTGGTGAGTCTATCAACTACTACATATATGCAGTCTTTTCCTTGAGTTCTGGGCAACCCTGTAATAAAGTCCATTGAGATACTTTCCCACTTTTGATTGGGAATAGGTAGAGGTTGCAAGAGCCCTGCTGGGTAACTCTGCTCTGTCTTGTTTCTCTGGCACATCATACATTCTTGTACATAATTCCGCACATCCTTTTTGAGCCCTTTCCAAGAATACTTCTCTCTCACTTGCTTATATGTCTTATAGTATCCTTGGTGACCTGCTAGCGGGCTATCATGATACTCTTTAAGTATCTTTTCCTTAATCTTGGAGTTGGGCACTAAATAGATTCTTCCCTTGTAAGTGATGATGTCCTCAATTACCTTGTATTCTTCATTGGGAAAATTTCCCTCCAAGATTTCATTGGCTTGGGGGTTTTTGGCATATTCTGAAATGATGTCATACTTCCAATCTGCTACTATACTGGTTATAGTCTTCAAGTGTGGTTGTCTTGATAGGGCATCTGCTACTATATTGTTGGTCCCTTTGACATACTCAATATCAAAGTCATAGGCTTGTATACGGCTAACCCACTTTTGTTGACGGTCATTTAGGTCTTTTTGCTGCATGAAATATCTCAAGCTATTATGGTCGGTTTTTACGTGAAACTTTGTGCAAACTAAGTATTGGCGGAATTTGGCCAAGGCATGCATTATGGCTAACATTTCTTTATCATAGATGGGATAAAGTCTCTCTGTTTGAGTAAGCTTGCGGCTTTCAAAGGCTATGGGGTGTTTATTTTGCATTAGGACTGCACCAATCCCTTCACCAGATGCATCGCATTGGAGTTCAAAGGGTGAGGAAAAATCGGGGATGGCTAAGACAGGGCAAGAGCTCATAACTTCTTTTAATTTCTCAAAGGCTTGTTGGGCTACTTCATTCCATGAGAAAGCTCCCTTTTTGGTTAGGTCTGTGAGGGGAGCTGCAATTTTGGAGAACCCTTTTACAAAACGTCTATAATAGCTGCATAGCCCCAAAAAACCCCTTAATTGAGTGAGAGTTTTGGGCTTGGGCCAATCCTTGATGGCAACAATTTTCTCTTCATCCACGCTTACCCCTTGTGCATTGATTTTATGTCCCAAATACAATATCTCCTCCAAACCAAATTCACATTTTGATGCTTTGGCATATAGTGATTCTTGCTCCAAGATTTTGAGTGTTTCCTCAATGTGTTGAAGATGTTCTTCCCATGTTTTACTGTATATAAGAATGTCGTCAAAGAAAATAAGGAGGAACTTTCTGAGCTGTTTGCGGAAAATGTGGTTCATGCATGACTGGAAGGTAGCTGGTGCATTTGTAAGCCCAAATGGCATAACTAAGAACTCAAAATGCCCATAGTGGCATCGGAAGGCTGTTTTTGGCACATCTTCTTTCCTCATTCTTATTTGGTGATATCCTGATCGAAGATCAATTTTGGAAAAATATCTTGCACCATGGAGTTCATCAATTCGGGGAATGGGATAACGGTTCTTGATGGTCTTTTGGTTCAGTGCTCGATAATCTATGCACATTCTGAAAGTGCCATCTTTCTTCTTAACGAGGACCACAGAAGATGCAAATGGGCTAGAGCTTGGCTGAATGTGTCCCATGTCGAGTAGTTCCTTAATAGTTTTCTCAATTTCTTCTTTGTATTTATGTGGGTGACGATAAGGGGTGGTTATGACTGGCTTAGCCCCCTCTTCTAATTCGATTGTGTGTTCAAATCCTCTTTTCGGTGGCAAACCTGGTGGAATCTCCTCAAACACCTTCCCGTAATTTGTGAGGATAGGTTGGATTTCAATGTGGATAGTTTTCCCTTGTGTATTGTTCTTATCGAGTATCATACATTGGGCAGCCCACTCTCCTTGTCCTCGCCTAAAGATCCTTTCCATTCTTTTACAAGAAACTACCTTTGGGGATCCGTCTGGTAACCCTTTTAGTGTAACTTCTTTCCCTTGGTGTTTGAAACGTATGGTTTGTTTTGGAAGATCAAACATAAAACATCCTAAGGAGTAAATCCATGGAGTCCCTAAAATAATGTCAGCATCTAGGGGAACAACATAGAAGTCTTCTATAATGAGGTGATCTCCTAGGTAAACCTTCAATTGGGGCACTATTGTAGTGCATTGCACCCTAGCACCTGTAGCTGTTGCTGCCTCGAATCCTTCGAAAGTCTGGGTACTTAGCTTCCTTTGGTTTACTATTCTTTGGTCAATGAAGTTATGTGAAGCCCCACTATCAATTAAGGTAATAACTCTTTGTCCCAAGATTGTACTTTTGATGCGGAATGGGCTATGTTTAGAGGCTTGGGAAATGGTGGCTAACATAGCTTGACTCTTTTCCTCCATTCTAGCTTTTTTGTAGGGATACTCATCTCTTGAATATACCTCGAGTTGGTGGGCCTTGCCCTCACATCTGTGACCTTGTGCCCATTTCCCTTGGCATTTAAAGCATTGCCCATTTCTTTTCAGCTCATCCATCTTCCTACACCAATGGTCCCTGTCCCTTTTTTCCTTGCACCATTGACAGGTTCTAGACCCTCCCTCCTTCCTATTATTTTCTTCTTTATGATTAGGTTTAGAAGATGATGTGAACTTCTTGTGCTGGTCCCTTGGCCAATTGTCTTCATATTTCATTGCCTTTTGTATAGCTTCCTCAAGGCGCGAGGGTTCAAAAACACTTACCATGCTTTTAACCGTTCCCTTTAACCCCTCAACGAACAAATATGTGAGTCTTTCCTGGGAGATTTCGGGAATCATGACTGCTAGTTTTTGGAATTCATTGGCATAATTTTCTATAGTGCCTTGTTGTCTAAGTTGAGTGAGTTCCCGAAAATACCATTCCGGGTGTTTTTGATCAAATCTTTTTATAAGCTTTTGAGTAAATTCATCATAGGTTTTAATTTGCTGATGTCCTTGGGTTATGAGTCCATGATGCCACCAATCATGGGCCATTCCAGTTAGGTGTAACACGGCAAATTTTATTGCATTTGGTTCCGTCATCGGGCTAAGGGAAAGATACGTATCTAATTTCTGAACCCATGATCGGGCAGTGGTCTTGTCTTCACCATTAAAGTTGGGGAGAGTCAATTTGCTTACTCTACTCTTAAGTTCATTATCAATTGAGTTTCTCTCCACTTTCCTTGGAATAGTTCTTTGTTTGGCCTCACAATAGTCTTTAAAAGATACTAGCTCCCTTCTTTCAGGTTCTAATCTATAGTAGGCTTCCACAATCTCATCCACATCCTCAAAGGGGGTTTTAAGGTTATGATTTTCTTCATTCTGCAGGAAAGGAGGTCGGGTGGGTCTAGAGCTCAAGTCTCGTGAAGGGGTGAACTGATTATTTTCGGAATGGTTAGAGTTTGCTTCTCTATTATTGCAACTACTCAGATTTTGTAGGGCTTGAAGCAAGGCTTGGCTGTTTTTTTCATTTTGCTCTAATAAGGCTTGGGTTTTCTTTTCATTATTTTCCATAAAAATTCTAAGCTCTTCCCTTAGGGGATTATCCATAAGGTCATCCCCACCGCCATTGTTCTCACGGTTGTTCCTAGAGCCTCTCCTATGGTAGGTTTTCATAGTTCCCACAAGATGGCAGGAAAGGTGGCTCTGATACCACTGTAAAAGTCCTTACCTGGCAGGGCTGAGGGAAGTTACAACAGCAAGACTCTGATGTTCCTATTTCTCTCCCAGATGTGTTCAGAAATTTCAATCTGCATTCATGTTTTTGTATACATAACCAAAGGTCCAGGTGTTAGCTTTAATGTCTAAGTTCCAACAACAGATATAACACATCTGTCATATCCCCACAGAAACTCACATTTACATAAAATTATTAAAAGATTTAATTCTACTCCTTGATTTGTCACAAGATATAAAAAGGAAAATCAATATATCTTTTTAAATATGTTAATAATAATAGATAGATATAAGACAATAATTAAATAATAGATATTTATAAAATAACAATTTAAGTCTAAACTTTTAATTAAATCACATAAAAGGAATGCTATAAATTAAAAGGCGTTTCCCTACAAAAGGCGAAATTAAAATAAACTTGCAGGACTTATAATTCGTTTACTTTCAAAAAAGAAAACCCTTGGTCGCAAAAGTCGCCTCCCCTCAGGCAAGCGACATACCCGTGAGATGCAGGGACAACTATAAGAGGCTCGGGGGAGAATGAGGATGGGCGTTTTTGGAAGAAGCAGAAGCGACTGGATAGGAGGCGGATAGCGATCATCGGTGAGTGCTCTCACTTAGTTTTCATGTTTAAATCCTTGCTACAGATGTATACATCCTGCGTGATTTATTGATTGATTACTGTTCATTTATTCGATGATTCTGTTCTTGTAAACTGGAAGCATTCGTCATTTTGAATACCCCACCATGAGATCGACGTAGGCATTTTAGAATCACTTTCCGCACAGGAATAAGGGTCTAGCTTTAGGCGGACTGAGGTCCGAGATATTCTCAGGAGCACGGATATCTGTGCGTTTCTCTAAAGATATTCGATGGACCCTAAATGTTGGCTTAACCTTGTTGTAAATCTGGAACCATGAGCTGCGTTACTGTGTATTCGGGAAAAATGAATATGCTTATAGAATCATAGACATTGTTTTTAACGTAGCAAAAATCATTCTGATTTTCTGTGTATTATGATTAGATTAATCTTCTATTATAAATGTAAAACATTGCTAAATCAGAATTAGGATTGGTTATATTTCTTATATGTGCAGTAGGAACTAATTAAGAAAATGAATATGGTACAATGAGTATCATGGTCTATTTCTTATTTCAAAATTCTGTATGTAAATATTATTGCACCAAGAATGAATACTTATTACTGCTATATTTCTGTCTGCAAAATTAACTGTCTGATCTGAGCATGTCATCCTATCAAGAGAGACGTATCATGTCCTAAGTAGATTGCCTAAAAACCCCATTCTCAACCCCTTAGGCCCAGTTAAGTGATTGGGCTTTTTCTTAGCCCCTTAGGCTCTTGATTCGGGATTGGGTTGCAGGATTGGGGGTCCCACCTAGGCTGCAGCCCCTTAGGCCCTGAAACAGGGATTGGGCAATTAGGAGGTGGTAGGCCTTAGGCTACTTAGGTCTGTCATGATTCCTCTCCCTTAATAAGATACATGACTCCCTGAATGTATTCTTATTTCATGCAGAATGTGTTATATCTGTTGTTGGAACTTAGACATTAAAGCTAACACCTGGATCTTTGGTTATGTATACAAAAACATGAATGCAGATTGAAATTTCTGAACACATCTGGGAGAGAAATAGGAACATCAGAGTCTTGCTGTTGTAACTTCCCTCAGCCCTGCCAGGTAAGGACTTTTACACTCTGCTATAATTTTGTTTGTAGTATGTAGTATTAATACTGTGCTAGCTTAGTGTGCTATCTTTCTGTCTTTATAAATCATTTTTTTCTTTTATTTGTAAACAGTTTGTCCACTATCTTTTTCTGACCGATAACAGGCAGTTTTGGAAGAATGGAGCTCTAGAGCACTTTCCCACCGTACAAATTGTACGGCCCTTTGGGAATAGTGTCTAGGCTCCCTTAGTGTAAATATGTTAGCTTGTAAGGCTTGTGGGAGTTCAGGAGGCGCCAGCAAAGCTTTGCCCTAGGCGAGCCAGGCAGGGTCCGGCTAGGGAAGGCAGTGAGAAAAAGATTCATAACTTGCAGGGGAATTGAGACTTTTGAGAAATTCTTTCTTGTGAATTTTGTTGAGGGTCTTGGCAATGTTTGGAGATCAGGAGGAAGTTCTAACAATTCATCTGGAGTGAGAACTTCTTGACAGTCTGAAAACAGCTTTGAAAAGCTTGAAAACCCTAGGATTTTGACCATTTCTGTGTGTGGACAGTGTACGGCCTGTGCAGGCTTTAAACCCTGAAAATCCTTGAGGTGTAGGCATGAGAAACACAAACCCTAAATAAAGAACCTAGGTCCTTTGGTGGGTTTAGAGGGAAAAAGCATTTTACCCCTGTTCAGAGGCCTAATTGGGGCTCTAGGCTTGTAGCCTTTCAAACCCTAGGAAAGGAATCTTGTGGAAGCGATGGAAAGTTGGAAACTTGTGGTTGCTTAAGGATCCTAGATAGGCTATTTTGAAGCTTTTGCATCACCTTCACACCCCTGCAAGAATCCAGCAGAAGGTTGAGGTTATTTGGTCTTTAGGGAAGAGTAAGGGCCAATGGAGAGTATATGGCAAGCACCAAGGTTGGCTTGGTAGGAGGACAACTTATTGATAGTGGGGTTGGCCAATAGAAACAGTGGCACCTAGACCTGAGGCAGGACCACTGGGACAAGGTGGAAGAGACACCTAGGAGTTCTTAGGAGCAAGGACTCAGAGCATGGGGCAGTGAGTGCCTCATCCAACCCCAACCTGTCAGATGTTATGGAAGTCCTCAAATGAAAAACTCTCCCTCTTATATCTTCAATTTATTGGTAGTCACACCTCTTCATTATTACTGCCTTTTTGGAAGAATCACAACTATTCCCTTAGTCACTGGTTTGAAACCTTTAATTCCAAGGGATCATTGCCCTTGCTAGAATCGCTCCCTTTATTAAATCGCTGTCCCTTAGGTACTTTGATCTATTTCCTACTTGGATGGGGGCATGACAAAATATGATGAAGAATATCATCTAAGTGGCATGGTGGAAGATGAATAAGATGATGTGCAAGATGAAGGATAGGAAGAAAATCACTACTCAAAAAGAAAGAAGAATTGAGTGATTGTCAAGAAATAGAGAGGTCTAGAGAGAAGGAAATCCTCTTGGAAGGAGATCATGAGTGGAGAAATGATGAATAGAGGTGTTGTGGTCCTTTGGTAGAGGTGCAAGGAGAGAGGAACATGTAGGAGCAGCCCACAAAAAGTGTAAATGAAGTGAAAAAAGAAGGAAAAGAAGTGAGGAAAAAGGGAGTGGTCATTGCAGACCATAGATATGACAAAAAGATTTTTGAGGCACCTAAGACAAAGGAGTTCAAAGTTTTAGCTGAAGAATGTGGAGTTAAAGAAGGTGATTTAGAGTCACAAGTTGCAGAAGTAGAGGTCATAGAAAGAGTGACTCAAGTTGTATCAAGCAAATTACAAAACAAAAGAAGAAAGAGAGCGACTGATTTTGAAATCAGCTATTGAGGTTGAGAAGGTTGCAAGTGTAAGAAGGATTTTTAGAAAATCATGCTTTATGGTATCGAGGCAATTTGTAGGGTTTGAGGCATCTGGGTGCCCCCATGCATGGGGCGTACAGGTTTTCTCTCCTCTGTCAATACTCTCCTAGTACTGTGCACTAATATCCTCTGGGTTTATTTGATTATGCTTGATTTTTGTATTTGATGTTTTATAGTTACAACTTTTATTGCTTTACACTGTTTTCTTCTCGTGGCCCTAGTTATCACTGTGAGCCTGCATTTAATTCCATAAACCTGGTCGTGCCCTCAAAATAATGGAAGGGGGTGAAAAATCGAAGGGCGGGCATCTCGACGAACATGAGAGGGCAACTGCAATTAGTGCCCGCAAGGATGATAAAACTCTCTGAAACATTCTTCTAGGGCTTTCTGTGGAAGTGCCTACGGATGCTCGATTTGTGAAAGTTAGAGATGGTGCCCTCTGCGAGAAGACAGATGCGGGACGAGAAGGTAAGTGCTCCCCTCCCAGCCCTAGAAAAATAGTTATCTCACCAAATCCTGAAATGGTGTGTGCCATCAATAATAAAGAAAGCAGATTAAAAAGAATTGCAATTTTCTTTGTTGTTGTTGATACAGATAAAATCCCTGCAAGGAAATATCTTGATGAATGGTTTAATAATGTGTGGCATAGAAAGTTAGTTTTTCATTTCTCTTTCTGTCATATGATACAGAAAGGTCTTTTTCTGATCTTTTTTCAAAGACCACACTATTCAAGAAAAAGTCTTAGAAAAACAATATTGGACCATTGGCAATTCTATCTTCCGGGCCATTGTGTGGTCTCCTGAATTAATGTGAGGAGGTACTAGCCATCTCATATCCGAGATGGGTCATAGTTAAAAATGTAACCCCTCAACTCTGGAATTTTCTGCCCCAATTACTCTCTCAAATTGGCAAAGTTATGAGAATAGAGCACACAAAAGCCATGCTTTTGCATATGGACGTGAGAATTCTTGTCTCGCTAGCACCAAGAATCAATCTCCCGAAAGTGATTGAAATTGAAATTGGTGGCAAAACTTTAAAATGTGGCTTAGAAATCCTCGGTGCATTGAATGCTTCTTTCCTTTGTAAAAAAGAAGGGCAACTTAGAAGGAATTGCCCTATTAGTGTTTTATGACCGCACCAACACAGAATAAAGTTTCCAACGGTCACTCTATCCTCTCTTGATCAAAATCTCTTACATGCTAAGATTGCGAAAGATCATGCATTCAACTCCAAGGTTCCTTCATGCAGTGGACGTAGACTCAGTTGGCTTAATGTGATTTGCTGGTATTTCAAGGGGACTTACACAATTGTTCGCTCCAAGAGAAAGGGATTTTCAAGATTCGGAAGATTTATTAGTGAAGCTTAAGTTTCCTAAACTAACCAAAAAGTGAGGAATTTGAATGGCTGCAAGGATTAAAAATGCTATGTTCTACTCTAGGCGCGAGACGTGGAGATCAAATTTCACAAGCCTCAACCAAGCTTTGCTTTGCCTCACCTCGAACAGCTTCCACAAAACTGGTACAATCTTCAAAGGAGTAACTAGAGGTATTCAAATCATGATTCAACATGAAGACACCCTCACAATGACGCATATCAGCATGCAAATCATAATCGAAGTTAGGTCTGCAATATTCCAGTTGACCACACAAGGCAAACCCACCATCAGTGAGCTTGCTAGTGGTATGGATTAATGAAGCTCGCTTAATTCAACCACCACATTCCACAACTATCTACGTGCATGAATTAAAATTTACTCTACTCTAAGTTCTATTTTAAGATTCTATGCGAATTGGAAGGATGAAGAAATCTTGCTAGCTACCCACAATAAAAGATGAAACCACAAGCAATGATAACTCTTTTCATTATAGGAGTGTTCACAACAATCTCTTACAAAGCATTCAATTTGAAAACTTTCCTTCCTCTTCCTATGAATCTATCTATCAATCTATGCTATCTATCTCTCTATGCTCTATCTCCTTCTCTGCTATTCTCTATTCTATATGATACAAATGAGGGGGGATGCCCCTTTTATAGTTAGCCAATTCCAACGGACAGCCCAGATTCAAATACAATGAAGGGCTCAGATTGAGCCACATAAGCCCTAGTCAAGATTCTGCCCTAAAAACTGCCAGAAAGTGGAGTGGGGTAATAAATGAGCACAGAATGCCCACTCCCTCCCTTTGACCAATATGAGCATTTAATGCCCACCATCATCTAGAAGATTCTCGTCCAGAAACGCCTTCCCACTGTTCTCCTTGACTGCAAACTGGATGAACATGGTCAACACTGCTTCAACCTCCTAAATTGAAATGGGTGGAACGTGGTTAAGCTGGAATTCGAGCACTGTGACCGTCGGGTCAGTATTCTCTTCAGGATCTTTTCTCATTCTCTCCTTTAGCCAATTCAGCACCGTCTATTGCGGATTACAAATAATGAGGGGCTACTCCTCTGTTGCTTCCTCTTCGCGTACTTCTTCTCTAACTACATTTGTTGAGGCTCATCAATCTCCATCTGCTGAATATCTTCTCCTGAACCTCTAACCTCTTGCTCTATAGTATTCACATCTTCTAATGTTGTTTCAATCACTTGTTGGAAGCAAGTGTTTGTTGCCGTCTCCTCTTCCTCCTCTAGTTGACTTTCCCTTCTAGGCGCGTTGACACTTAGGCTATCTGGCTCCCTAAGTGGTGGTTGGTTTACCTTCTGAATTCATGCTCCTCGTTCGATTTATTTCTCTAACTCCCAAATAGTGAAAGCTCCTGCACACTCGAAGATCGAGTCTGCGATCATATGGGTGATGCTTCTTCCACCCTTCGAGGCACTGGCTGAACTTGTACTTCTCTCTGTGGCTCAGAAGCTTGGGCAACCTGTTTTCTTTTCTATGCTGATGGCAGCCTCTGGTCACCCATGAGATTGTAAGTGAGAGCAATTGATTTACTTTTGAGCTTATTCGCATGCCTCTCCACCCATCAGTAGAAACCCCTGGTTTCCCCCTGTTACTGCTCTGACTGATATTTCAAGTTTTTTCTGACGTTTTTAGGTTTTTGAGTTTTTTTTGTGTTTTTGATGCAATGATAGAAAGGTACGATTTTGCTAATAAATGGAAATAAATTCTCTAAAAATCAAATAGCTCTGGAAATACAACAATAACTACGCCAGTATCCTTTATTCAACTTTTCAAGTGATTACAATGATACCCAGAAGAAAACAATGTATAAAATGAAGAATTTTCAAGATTCAAAAACCTGATATTTTGCTGGTACAGAAGTACAGATTTGTACGGCCCAATGAAAGAATGCTCCTCTCCTGCGAAATGATGATCTCTGAAGACTCCCAGTAAGTTGGCGCCTCCAAGGAAGGTATTCTGGAACCAGTGTAATAGGCGTTTCACCCAGAAGGATGAAAACACGTGTTAAGAGGAGAAGTACGGCCTGCTGTGCAAGTACGGCCTGTCAGACCAGCAATCAATTTGTACGGCCTTCACAAATTTCAATGTATAAACCTCTGTAAATGGTGCGCCCAAGGTAACAGATGATAACTGGATGCAATAACTAAAGAATCTCTGACAAATAACAATCACTGAAAGCTCTGTAGTTTCCTCTGAATAAGAAAACCTCTGTAGGCAATAAATCGAGTGATATTGCACACTCTCTGAACTGCTTTCCGCTGGAGATGGCTCGTTCTCCAAGGAATCGAACGTGAAACCCTAAGTCTCAGGCTCAGACCAAAAATTGATCAATATCAAACTCAATAATCTCATAATCGGCTCAATTCCCAAGGCAAACCCTCAAATACATGAAAAGTGCGATTCCCTTGAAAATAGGGTTTTAATGAAATATTCATATTTTAATATTTTCACCTTTCCATAGTTCTCCACTGAATATTTAATTATTAATAAAAATATCAAACTGGCCCCCTTTCCTCATGATGGCGCACCCCTCAAGGAATTCACTTTAAGTTATAATATTAAATTATAACTTTATATTATAAACGTTAATTAATTAATATTTAATCAATACGATCAAATATTAATATCTCCCTTATTTCTAACCCAAGCGCATCGATCCGCCTCGATGCCGAATGACTCGGTGATTCTCATGCCACGCCGCCCAACCGTTAAAAATA